>JABUQX010075721.1:0-25000 GCA_015478945.1 Trachelipus rathkii
ATAACTCTTACAAGATTCGTATATAGATTTTTTTTAAAGTTAAAAATAAATGTAGAATAACGGTCCGATTTTCTAATTCTCTAAATACTTATAAAAACCCTTTTTTCCGTAATATAGAATAATTATTAAGTTTTATTAATATTAAATTATCTATTTATTTATTAGGTTAAATTATTTTAATAAATAATGTTTTCATATGTATTTTTTAGAAAATATTTAATTCAAATTTATTTTTTACCAGTTATACTATTTGTGGAGAATAAACGCAAAGTATATTAATAATAGATAATAAAGATATATAAGTTAAAAAAAAAAAAGTTCTTAAGTAAAATGTTAGTGGCTCTTCCATCTCAAACAAGATAGGGTATATACAAGGAATCCATTCTAAGAAACGAACTACTTCGCGCATGGTATTAGTGTGAAAAACGAATATTACATCAACTCATTCTGGAATAGAGAAGTGGCAGGCCAAATTACTCACGCAATTTTAGAAGAGTCATTGAGAGTTCATAATCAGGAAATATGCACTTGATCTCGCGTGCTAGATATATGTGTTCGAAATTAACTCACAGTTTAAGCGATTGATTATCTAGTTCTGTGTTTTGAATATGAAGAAGAGACATATTCGTGCCAATTTGAATAGGCTATGAACCAAGTAGTCAGTGCACACTCACAATGTGCTAAGTCTGGATAGCCAGTTGAGTTGGACAATATATCACACAAACAGAGCTGATTGAATTACCACTGAATTAGAGCAGCATTAAATGAATAATATATAGAAATAGTAATAGTGCTCAGAATCAATTTAATCCTGAGCACTTTTCTATATTATCTCTCACAGCAAAACACTTTAGAAACATATGATACTGTTATTATCCAAGATATGTACTATTTTTTTTTTTATAAGACCTTATGGTATTTAATATAGTTAAGTTATTGATTACTTTTTTTCATCTTTAGCATAAGTAGATAATCGATTATTCATGGCCTGTCAATAATGCAGGTGAATTATATAAATAGTTCTCTACCCATATATATAATGGGAATAAATTAATTCTTCTTAGGCCTTTTCTTCAGCATTCAATATGATAAATTTGTGTTTGTAGCTAGTTAAGACTTGCTGCAGTACTTCTATAATGGATATGACTTCACCTCAACAATATAATCACTCACGATTGTTATCCTCCTGACTAAATCACTTAATCTCAATTTAGTATAACTAACTCACTCAGAAAACTTATCTAAACAGGCAATAAAGACGAATAATTAATTACTATGATAGGAATAAAAGTGATACATAAGAATAAACTACTCTAACTTTATTAGGACAGTGATTACCTACCACAGTACTTGAAATATAAATGAGATAATAGATTATACATCATTGGTGGTGAGAGCCTCACATATCAAAGTATGCACTAAACTATAATATATATAATTATATATATAAGCTAAAATAGTACTTTACTAAGATTTATGTGTCCCATCTAGTTCTCACTCTTCTTCTTTATATATTCCTCGCTGCCAGGAGCGAAAGAGTCTATACTATCCGTCATGCTCTCGTGCGCGAAGCGCTTTTCTCCTTGCACATCCCTCTCCATCAACGTCACTTATATCCTTTTTAGCAACTTCACAGTGCTAGTTGGTTTATGTCAATCTTTCCATAACGACCGTTGCAGAGACCGATCACTACTACTTCCTCGCTCGCGTCTTCCCCATTGTTCTATCTGCACCCTACTTATATTATAGATCATTTACCATCTTCTTATTCCATCATTATCTTATCTATTGCTCCCATCCTCTCTGATGTCATATATACGGCCGCGACCACTCTCAAATCTGCAACACATCCATCTTCGAGAGCCACCAATTCGTCTCACCTCCTATGCTCTCTAAACTGTTCGAGTCCTTATTTAACTCGATAGCCTTGTTCAATCATAGTTTCTTAATAACACACTTCAATCTCACTCAACCTCCCTTTATTAACTACTTCTCTCTATTCATCTTTGTTAGTGTCCATTGTCTCTTACCCCATACTTTGACTTAAAAGCTTAGTTCGCATGCTTCGGCGAACATATGAAAATATGCCACTATTATGATTAAAAAATGCACCAATTATTGAATCTTCGAAGAAATAGTCACCGAAGTATTTATTAGCGATAATTCATACATCTGTACGGACATACCGCTCATAAACATTCATTAACTAAAAACTACTACTACTTAATCCATTACTACGAGTAATCTCTTCCCCACTTCCTCCCCTTCTGTTAAAAAACATCCTCAGAGAGAATTGCAAGGAATGTTGTTCACCGCTCTTTTTCTATCCTCCATGCTCCTATGCTCCATCCACTTACTTCCAGCACCCACCTCTCCTTTTCCTTCCGGTTATTGTGTAATAAATTCTGTGCTTTCCCTTGGATCTCTTATTCCTTGCATCCCTGCTTCCTCCAACTCCTCCGCAAACAACCTCCCAGCCACGCGTCACGATAAATCGTTCATCCTACTCTACGCTCCAATAAGCCAGATTTCGTCGCATTATATTATATATATATATGAATTATATTAAATTTATAAATCTCCCAGTCTCTCCCTCACTTTTCCTATCATCACACGATCCATAATATTATATAATATAACATCAGTACGATAAAAACTACTTCCCCTGCTTCATCTCCTGTTTATCACCTCAACTATCTATATCCGTGTTACTCGCACTCTATAGTATCTAACATTACACTAGCATTTCTTACATAACATACTTTCTATTGCTACTTCTTATAGAATCTATACCTCTACCATCTACCATTTAATTCTTTCATAGCTTCATATATCTCACTACCCCCCTCATGCTTATTTTCCTGTGCACCTCGAATCTCAATATGACTTTAATGCAGGTCGTATAGAGCGCCTATTATATATATTATATATATATTATTAATAATTAATATATATATATATATATATTATATATACTAATATTATATATATATATTATAATATAATGATATATATATATATTAATATATATATATTATAGTTATATAATATATATAATATATATTATTAATATATAATATATATATAAGATATAATAATATATAATATATATATATATATTAATTATATATATTAATGATATGTATATAATATATAATTATATTAATTAATATATATATATATATATATATTATATATTATATTACGGTATTAATATTATATATATATATTAATATATATATATATTATATAATTATATATATATATAAATACTATAATTATAAATATATATATTAATATAGTTATAAATATATATTAATATATATTATTAATATAATATATATATATATTAATATATAATAATAATTTAATATATAATATTATATTAATCCTTACCTAATTATTATATGGTACGGTTAATAAATGTTGCTTTATTATATTATATATTTTAATAAATTAAGTAAATAAGTATAATCAAATCATAATCAACCCTCATCTCACATCCTATACTCCACTTTCTTTGACCCTTTATTGTATCTACTCTTGATTCTATATTAATTCACTCGTAAGTGATTCGAGTAATACATTGATGGGTTATCGTAGAGACATACTCAACGCAAAAAGTGCAAAAAGTTCTTCTGTGAGATAATCAGAAAACAGCAACGCATTAGAAGTGAAATGAATTGCTGTAACAACAAACGTGGAAGCCAAAGATTATGTGACACAGTACACTAAAGCTAAACATAACATCTATAAGCCCCTCACACTACATGCACAGTTAATGCCTACATTACGACATTCCGTGGAATCTATCGACACAGTCCATGGGAAGAGTCCACCCTAAACGAAAAGTGACTATACCAACGTACTAATCATTAACAAACTGTATCCTGCAAGCTTAATACAGACAGCTCTCATAAAAGTATGCGCTAACTTATCGTACTACAGAGTCCTCAATACTCATGAATATTTCATACACCTCTTTTTCACCCGGGCATGGGTCATCCAATCTTACGCCCAATTACCCCTACCAATGATTACTTTATTACAAAATTATCCAACGGCAACATAGTAATTCCTTTCTTGTACATAAAACACATTTCAGCCATTTTACTCTGTCTAGTTCATCCATCCATACTGACAACGAATATAATGTCAACGTAAACCTCAACAAATTTTTTCTTTCTATTTCAATATATAAAACATTCGTTAGTTAAAATTAGAAATCTACACAAAAAATCCTCAAACTTTATAATTCTCTCGGTCTAAACCTTTCACTAATAACGTGCACAGTCCCCAACGAATTCACGTGTGTGCAATACATAACAAATTTTAACAAACAATCCTCCACTAACATAAAACACAATTACAACAACGTTTTATCCAACATGACATAACACGCATAAAAAATAATCGAATTTCTTGATATCAGTTCTTATTTTTATCAATACTGAGTATAAACCGCTACATACGAATCTATCTCGAATATTTATACATGTCTTAGTCATTAATATCAGTTATATAACTCCTCACTAAATCATATATCAAACACCATCATGCAGTCCCCTACCACCCATCCGGCCTATGATTCTACTCGAACTACTTTATTCTATATAGCTTCAATACATCTATCATGACGAGTATCACTTCTCTATAGTGATATCTAAACAATTAATCATAGAAATATATAAAATGTCTCTCCTACTTTATTAATCCCTGACACTTTACTGATATCTTATGCTAACAACATCGCAACACAGTCACACCCCTAAGATTGTCCTCTGAACACATGTGATTTACTTTAGATCTTTTGATTCTTATTTTTTACTTTCTCAATTTATTAACCAAAAAAAGAGCCCGCTTAAAGTCTACAATAAACATAATTATCCAAAAAACCACAACAACAAGAATATAATGTACAAAATGCCAAACCTTAACATTCCTCGCGTATGAATAATTTGCTATCACACAGCAAGAAAGATAACTATCCCCGAACTTGAAATAGAGAGGAAACTTCAAGGAGCTCAACTCTGAATCATCAATCAAATGACTTCCATCATTGTGACATTCTATAAACGATTAAATTCCCGTCATATTCCACCAGCACGAGCACAGCGCGTATCAATGGCCTGTCACAAATAAATCTAACTAAATTTCTACTACTTTAACAAATGCACCTACATTGTCTATCTCTCAAAATACCGATGCTTACCCAGCCTTCTTTTGTACTTACTGTCATCTGAGCACAATCTTCATACAAAGTGCATCTCGTTCTCAGAGTCATAAAATCTATATAAATACTCTTATGAAATACTCAGAGACACTCGTTTATGAACTTGAAATGATGAGAGGAAAAAGCTTACTACAGGAGCTTACAAACTCTATAGTAACTTAAGAGCACAAACTCTATTAGATCTTAGGCTATTATAGGATTAGCCGTCAGAACACATATGAATATCTTCTCCACGTCCTAGAATCACAGTCAATATCTTCACAAAGCAATCTTCAAAGCATTTCTCAAACAGCAATCCGAGCTCTCTTAATTTTATACCACACCACTGCCAGTCATAATGTACATCATCTATTCCACAATAAACGTATCCTACTACTATAACTCGAATAAACTACTTCAGATCATTCTAAACACCAAAACGATCATAACACGAACACTGAAGCGACTGTTCCAAATACGCAGAAAATTTTCCTTTTGATAAAATAGGTGTTTGAGAGTGAGAATGAACATAGTAGGGGTGGATTTCATAGAACTCAAACAACTGAGGATGACAGACAACGTTTGGATGCTCTTTCCATTGACATGTACAATGTAGATGATTTTTCCGCCACTTGAATTATAACTCTCATCAAATATTTTGACAAAAAAAAACACATGAACGTTTGGTTATAAAACACTAACCCTGTCTTTAATAAGTGACTTACTTTCAGCAATGGGCTACCTACACCTATTTTTATTTACTAATCATTCTATTTATAGTTTATATAATACTACACCATATGATTTTCTCACAATTATCTAATATCTATATTTGTGTAATTTTCCATTACTAATTGTAGATGGCCTCTTACATAAAACATCCATGACAAAGAAGAGGCCCACTGATATCTGTTCGAGCGTAAAAAATTTCCTGCCAATTTACTAGCATTCTTTATATTCATATTATACCATCTTGCTAAATTATTATCAGAGTCACTTTGTTGTCTCACCAACAGTAACACTTGACATACCAGACCCGCTCGTATTAATATACAAAATTCATTTGGAATTAACCGACTATCCTCCATATTTTCTACAAATCATTTGTTTATCTCAATTGTAAAGATTTATTGATCCACACATAACTCATTACTTAACTAACTCATCATACTAAAGCACCGTATATGTTTACTTCACCAATCATTATTCCCTCAGTCAACTCGATACTGAACTATTACTTTATCATAGACTCACATAAAATAACCAGCAATATTAACCTTATTCACCAGATAACAATAACAACTCAATAACTTATTCCCCTATTAATTTCTAACTAGTTCCCTTTATTATCTATTCACTATATGCTACCAAAATTCCAGATTTTGATCACCTTTGCAATAACTTTGGAAAGGTAGACAGCTTACTGAGCACTAAAACATAATACCTAGCTTATATCCTGTCACTCCCATCAATCCTCATATAGGCTTAACATATGATAAGATCAAAAAAAGATCTCGAAAACACTATCTGACACTAACATACGACACAATAAATCAATAATTACACAACTTCCAAATCCAATCAATCACATCTCGCCTCTCGTTTACCATATTTGAATTCTCATCATTATCAACGACCTCTATTAAGTATTGTAAAAGTTCTGTCTTTAATTCATTAAAAATCTAACCTCACAGCAGCCTATTGTATACTACGGAACGTTCAGCTCAACTTTTTTCACTCCTCTACATTCAGTTTGTCTGACCTCTCTCAGCCCCTATGTAGCATCAAACGGTGAGACGTCTCCCCCATCTCGGCAACGAATCACCTCTAATATAACATTGCGTATAGTCTCAATAGATACACCAAAACATCATTTCTTAGAGCAGATCTCTCACATACTCCCGTCATATTGAGTTGAGGATTTCTCTCGTCTGTACCCCCCTGATTTAATTCATCCATCGAGAGGCCTGTGAGGAGACCTTCTGACTAAACTGATATCTTTGCGGTATTAACCCTATAGGCGTTAGTCTCGTAGTTTTTAAATATTACATAAATGAACTTACATATTAGGCTATATATATTATTAATTAATATATATAATTTAATTATTACAGAATGATGCTGAAAGCTATTTATTACGCTGATATCCTATATTAAATAGTTTTTCTCTTTTTAAGGGTTTTCCGAGTATGTGACCATTTTATCACCATGGGGTGACTTTATATGCATATATATATATTATATATATATAATTTATGATAATACTATATTATAGTATATATATATTATATACATATTATTATATATATATATAATTATTTAATTAATATACTAATTTATATATAGATTAATTATTAATATATATAGAGGTATGTATAACTTATCTCTATAGTGGTCTCAAATATGTAGTTTAATGTAGGTCTCACTTATGTATAATTAATTGATGCTATAGACCTGGACTTTAGTTAAGTAAGCAAATCAATCCCAAATTCAGTGAGTAATATAATCACAATGAGAAAAAGAAAAAATACAAAATAAGTGCTACTCGAGAGAGGAGAATATATAAATGTGTATGAGAAATGTCTGGGTCACACACTCATCCACATCCTTAGAGTATATAAAATTTACATAACAATAGCTACAGGAAAAAGAATAACATTTTTTCATAAAAACAGATTGTTACGTAATTGAAACGAAGTTATTTTGATAATATACAAATCAAATATTGCTTTAACAAAAAAAAAAAATAAGAGTGCACTTCATCCAATTATTGAAAGAAAGAGAAGATTAAATGTAATAACAAAATTCGTAAGAGATAAGACACACTTCACTCAACTCAGAGGATACTCGTTAAATACAACTATAGCACTTCTTTAAAATATAATTAAATCATTTGGTGTCAACTATAAGAATACTATCAAGAAGGTGAAAAAACCGTTATCTAACCAAAAAAGACCATGAAAAGGAACAGAAAAAAATATTTTAAGACTGAAAAAATAAAATCGATTAAAATGTTAAAGTATTTTAATAAAGTTAATACAATCTAATTTAAGATCTTTTGGTGTCATTCTTTCGGACTTTTCGCGTGGAAGGAACTATTCGAGCGAAGTACTAAGAAATCTATATACGCCGCCACATCCGGGGAAGTTGGAGATCGCTCGGAACCTCCATACTCTTTGGTATTTAGTGAGGGTGTCGCTAGGTTAAGTTCCTCTACGCCTACCCCCTACAGGTGATGGAAAACGTCAACTCCTGTTATATCCCCGTCGGCTCGTGAGCAATCCCTTAACATTGCCGTGTAATACTTTACCAAAATTATATATATATATATATATATATAGTAATTAATATAATAATATATATAATAATATATATATTATATATATATATAATAGATATATATATATATTAAATATATATTAATAAATATATATATATATATAATATATATTATTATATATTATATATATATATTATACTATAATATAAACTATACTGTCTCCCGCCGGGCTCGGGGCGTTCCCTTAAAGAAACTAATTAAATCCACAGTCAAAAATTCAAACTTTTATTATCATTTTCTCTAACCTTGTATTTATCCTTTCCAATAAGCTGAAGAAAATCATTGTTTGTATAAAAAGAATACTATGAAGAGAGAAAATGCTTAGAACAGAATAGTACTTTTATGAAAATTCTCCCTCTTCATAAAATGGTTTCTGAACAGAATAGTTTTAAAACAGTAATAGCTGTAAAGCATAATTGATGTTAAAACAAAACAGCTTTAAAACAGAATGACAAATAAAACAGATGATATGTAGAAGAACAGCTTTAAAAATATAATAGGTTATAAAAAGTTTAAAACTGAATGATGCATAAAACGGAACAGTTTTAATACTGATTGATATATAAAACAAAACAGTTTTAGAACAAAATAATTTTAAAAAATGTTTAAAGCAGGACAGCTTTAAAACAGAACCACTTTAGAAAATAATTGCTTTTCACTTATAATAAGGTTTTAAAACAGACAACTGAATCACATTTAAAATACAATAGTTTTATAACAGTATAGCGTATAGCGTTTAGAACAGAACAGCTTTGGAACATAAAAACCTGTAGAAAAGAACGGCTTTAGGCAGAATAGCATCTAAATCTTATGTCATCAAAAATTTTCAGTTGTTTCCTTGCATTGAATATATTTTATTATATATTAGTATTAATTTATTTTTTACTTTGAATTCAATATCGAAAAATCATTTTATTCCTGTAGGTTTTTAGTTCCAGTAAAGAGGAGTAGTATTAACAATTCTTAATTTCTTATTCTTATATACACTTGACCTATGTTTCGCCAATAGCCCTTCTCTGTATAAATACACCACCTTCGTACTATTGGTAAATCTGGCCACAACCCACATATCTAAATTTTAAAACTTACTCTTCATTAGTTCCATCCTACCCTAAGCGTATCCTCTGGCCCTTTAATCTACCCGATTGTGGGGGAGGGGGATTTGCTTCGCTTTTATGCTAACTATAACTGGTGTGAATGCATTGACTTTGAAGACCCCTCGGATATGCCGATAAGGTAAGAGCTGTAATCGTCGTTGGGATGAGCAGGTTCAATCCATCTTCGACTAAATTTTTTTCTTTTCAAAATTCATAGTTCGATAAAGCTTTTTCCTGTGTCATACAGGGTAGAGACAGTGCGTTCCGGGAGAGGAAATATTATCGTTCTATCACTGCAGCTAATTTTTATTCAGCTCGTAATCGTTGCAGGAAAACTATTCGAAGAGCAAAACAGATTTTCATAAAATGAAAGTGAGCTGACCTCCTTGGGTCTCTTGCTAAAAAATCTTCCTGGCCCTTGTCAAAAACGTTTATATAAATTCGGTAAATCTGCATTTTCTCCTCTTATTCGTTCTGATGATTCTTTTACTAATACTCAAACTGAAGAGGTCTATCTCTTTGTCCTTCCCAATTTCCTCTAATTCAACCCTGGATGAATCTGGCAATCTTGCTCTTCCTTCTTCTCTCAAGTGTCCCATGCCTTTACCTGTGATTACCTTGGATTGGATACATGGGCTCTTAAAATCTATGAACGTCAGGAGCGCGAGAGGCAATATTCTCAATAGGCAACAATATTCTCTATGCCTCAATACTAGAACTTTCCTTCAGTGTTGAAAGCGCGTATATGTCCAACCTATTTTCATTCTTCTAACTATTACCCTATAGTTCTCATTTGTATTCTATCTTTGAAACCCTTCTCAGCTCTCATCACTTAGATCATCTGGAATCCCATTCTTTCTTCCCGATCATCAGTATTTTTTTCGGCGCTCGAGGTCTACTGGTGTTATACTTATCAGCCTAACCAATTTATAGTTTTCTATCCATAGGGACTCAGGGGAGACTTGTGTAGTGGCGCTTGACATATCTAAGGTATTTGACGGGGTATGGCACGCGTCACTACTTTACAAGCTCCCCTCCTTTAGTTTCCGCCTTCTATCAGAGAGTCCTTTCCCACTTTATAATGTCTGTCGATTGGAATTATCCACTTACAAGTAGTTACAAATATACCTACTTATATGGTATATATACAAATGGTTAATGATTTTTATGGAGCCTTTTAATCCAACAGAAAAATCATCTTGCGAAGCTTAGAATAAATATATTGAGCTTTTATTATATAGGACCTTTATTATAATTTTCATTTTATTATATTAATATATATATATATATATATTAATATAATATTCCTTTATCCGTTTATTATTTTAGGATTATCATTATAATGTTGTAATAATGGTATTTTTATATTTTTTAGGTGATTGGTTTTCAAGAATAGTGGGAAAGTGATTGGGTCATCGTCGATACAAACATCGACACACTGTTCGGAAATCCCATTATTTTGTGAGTAGACTTAAAAATATTAACAATGACTTTAGTACTCATAGTGGGGTCATCTGAGGTGGAACTTTTCCAACAGGAAAAAACTCTACTTCATAGGAAATATGGTATCAATACCAGAGTAGATTACCTATCTGGTCGCCAACTCCCAGATTGTGTAGATAGAGTGGAGCAGTTCATGTCAGCAAGTGTAGACATGGTGATAATTTGGTCTCTTACTACCATGGCTTGGCGAGTCAAGGACTTGCTAGATCAGGATAATGGACAAAGACAAAGAGTTAGGGTCTTTGAGCCTAACCCTGATTTTGATATTAAAAAGGTACCCCAAATTATGACAAAAATAGTTGAATGGGTGAAAAAGATCAACCCAAAAGCTAAAACATATCTAATGATCCCACCTCTGGTGGATATTTATTCCTTCAACAGAGCAAGGATTATTAAAGCATGGGGATTGTCTGCAGCTGATCATTGTAAAAATGACGCTCAGCATCCAAAAGTAAAATGCAAAACTCATTCGAAATCTGAAATTCCTTCGAACCCTCATCATAGTTCATGCAGTGCCAGACAAGAATGTTCTTAGAGGAAAGCTGATAATGGATCATCATCACGGCATTGGGCAAGATACTGATGATAGCATTCTTGGGCCTCATCATCAGTATTTTCTAAGACAGCAGGATACTTTAAAGTCTCCATTGCTCACTGATGGGCTTCATCCCAATAAAATGTTTTTGGTAGCAATGATAGGAAGGTACCGAAATCATTTTACAACCCAACCAAAGCCACAAATTGTGAAATCTCATATTAGTAGACCAACTACTCCCTATAATAAAGAGCCTAGGAAATATAGAACACCCAAGCCAATCGTAGGAAGGTTTGGGCGTTCGTCAAGTTATCATAATGATTCACAGCCGTCTACTTCGTCTTATTACCCTTCTTTCGATAAGGTTTTGGAACCAGCCAATAATAATCAGCGTTCGGTTGATTATTATGTAGGACATAATCAGAGTAATTACTCTGAAGTAAGACCTAATATAGGTCCACAAGTTCCTTCTTTGTCTTCCTATTCTTCGCCTTACGGTTACCCGTCTTCAGGTGAAGGTATGGTTCCTTATTCTTTTAGTATTCCACAGAAAGCTGGTACAGAAAAGTTTGGTTCTGCAATGGCTACTAATTTTCCATCTTCTCCTTTCATACCTAATCTTGTAGATATGGGAGGTTTAGAAAGAGCACAACGACAGAGTGTCAGGTTAGTTATGCAGGAATTTAACTGGGGAACATTCAGTGTAGAGCAGCGTAGAGTAGCTATTCAAAAGTGGATCAGTTCCATTTATGAGGAAGACGACTGGATAGCCAGAATGGGTGGTTACTCTTCTTCTTCTTCTTCATCTTTTAAATAAGATATTATAGTTTTCGATTAGTTTTTCTAAAAGGATTTATTTATTTTGATCGTTTATTTAAAGAATTTTATAATTTTTTATGTTAAACGCATATGCGTTGTAATGCACAAGTTTTTGTTTATAATTATTATGATTTTCCATTTTTAAAGACAAGAGTACTGGTTGTTGTCCATATTTTTCGTTGCCTTTACCAGCTTGTGTCCCTGCGCTGTAGATTGGAAGGGGGGGCTCAAGTTTAGTGGGGGGGGATGTTAGGGGGACTGTTTTCCCTCTGATATCTTAAGTATAGTGGAGTTACGTCCAAATATGTACAACTTGGAAACATCATTCAGTAATAGGAATTGTAGGTCTGTGTGTGTTGTTCATTACTATGAATCTATTATGGAAGTTCTAGGAAATGAATCAAATACTAAATCTTGTTATCTTTCAGAATATTGAGATTATATTTAATGATTAATTATTATAAAAGTTGCTCATAGGAGATTAGCAGGTTGATTGGAGTACATTGTGATACATTGTAACGAAAACCTTTGGATTGACTATACAGGTGGGTGTAAACCACCAGATTATTGATTAACTTAAGATTGAAATATATGGTATCATTGACTTCATTAGTAATCATACATTTAGGTTAATTGGAATGAATGGAATTTAGATAAATATAAAGTAAAGTGTTTGCTTTGCAGATACGAATGTGTCATTAATAACACAAATTGGAGGAAAGAATAACAGAGAAGAGCCCCTCATAGGAAACTGTCAAGGATAGGGTCAGTTAATTCATTGTTTATATTTTAAATCTTAATATTCGTTAGTCTTGGAATGAAAACTAAATAAGTGTTTTCTTTCCAGGGTTTCTATCTTTGGTTACAATTCTAGTTGCGGAAATCTAGACTCATTCAAATTCCTGAGTCAACTATAGTGCAGTTCTGTCTCCAGTTCAAGTTCTAGTCTAGTTCTTATTTTGACTCATTCCTAAAGTCAAGACCATCCGCTGACGAAGAATGATCTTGGGGATCTTCTACTATCGCATATTCGTTGAGTGTCTTCACTACACCAGTCCAGTCCAACCTCTATCTTAATTTCACTAGCATTTATGGGATGTGGAACTTCATCTAGTATCACATCGACTAAACTTAATTATTAATAACATTACTAGAAAGTAGAAGAACAAGAAAGGCCTATTATATTTATTCTTAGTATTTTATTTATTGCATAATTTATTGTTGATTAAGATCCGTTGTAAGTGAATCCTGAGTTTGATCAGGATTCCCATTTATATCCTTTTTCGACATTTATTTTTAGTTATTGTAGGTTTATTATTCCTGTTAGTTTTGGAAAACTTTGGACTTTTGGGAAACCAGTGCTCTTAGTCATTTGACCACTTTGGGGTCTTGTAATATATTCTTGGTTATTAAACACAGGAGCTATCTTGGAGATCCTGTGTTCATATACTGATTTACTTTCGTATTTGTTCACGAACGTTGAATAATATAATTAAAACAGTTATTAAATTCGTTCTTTACTATCCTGGTATTATACTAATTCGTAATATTTTCCTCGAGCAATTTTCCTTAGCCTGCTTTGTTGTTGAAGTGTTTTTCACAATCAACTGGGCGCATGGTCTTCAGGAATTCGGGGTCCTTTATAGAACCTACGGTTGGATAAATCCTAAATGCTCTTAGAGGATACACGCCTTTCATGAAGTCGGAGTCCATTGGTGATCTTCAGTGGTCCAGACTCCTTTGTAAAATTATAAGGTGTGCTATATTTTCGTTATACTTTTTCTTGTCATTAAATTTTCTAACTTTCCCAGCAATTCTAACTTAGATATCTATATGGTGGGAAGCATAATTCTGTGTTCTTTGCTCACTGTAACACATATTAAAAATAATATTATATACTATATACTATATATATATAATAGTATATAAATATATATATAAATAATAATATATATATATATATAATATTATATATACTATAAATATTAATACTATATATATAATATTATAACTTTTCATTTCCACCCTGGAGAAGTTAAAATATATGAACTGTCATTTTTATAAATTTGGAGGTTCAAAGTGTTACATAATTTTTTGAATAATTTTATTGCACAATGTTACTTTTATCACAATTGAATTTAAGTTAAAAACTTTTTATACTTGATATCTAAAACACCATTACATAAGGTAATTGATAATTAAAACATATGAACGCATTAGAATAGCTTTCGTCTTTCCAGACCTCTTTCGGTTCAAGCGTTCTTAAAACTAAAATTTATTTACTGAACAATTTTCAAAGCAAATTAGAAATTTCTGGGAACGAACATAGTCCCAAAGCTATGACAACCAGGCGTCTGGCAACCAGTGTACATTCCTAATGTCTTGGTAGTTATAATGCTCATAAAAAAATATTTTAATACAAACACAATGATTACAATTATGTATACTTTATACCGTACACGGTTTTAAATTCTAAATATTCGTACAAATTGATCGACAAGCATCTTTAATTAGAACAGAATCACAATATATAAATTTGGAATTCAGATTTTTTTTTATTAACTGGGAGATTTGTAAGGGGATTATATATTTATTGGGAAGTTCCGTTATTTATTTTTCAGGGATGCATATATTGGATCTGGTTGCATCTCCGACCTTTGAAAAAGTAGAGAAAAGTGTAGGAAATAGAAGAGGGATTAGTTTTTGATTTTTTTTGTGAATGGTTTGGATTAGTTGAGAGTGTGTATTAATTAAACTTTTTTTGTAGATAGTCGATTTTACTTTCACCAGGCTTAATATTAAAGTTTTTTTGTGGTTAGTATGCAAAGGGGTTCTATTAATTTTCTGAGATGAGTGTTTGAGGATTTGTGTATAGGGGGTCATATTATTTAGATGTATTTTGTGATTTTTAGAAGAACGGTGGGCAGTGAGAGAGGAGTTGTTGTTATCGCTGATTAAGTCATATTTGTGCTGGGATAGTCTCCGGTCAAAGTCGTTGGTCTCTCCTATATATATGCTATTGCAGTCATGACAAGGTATTGTGTATATGCACTGTGTGGGGTTGGGTGTGTGTTTGGGGGGGGGAAGAGATTGTTTAAGAGATATAGCATTTGATGGAGTGAGAATGATGTGTTGAGGTATGTGTTTTTTTTTTATGTTATGCGTGTTAGTGGTGGGTATAGGAATATAAGTTTTTTTTTGGTAGTGGTGTTATTTGTAGTTGTGTTGCAATTATAATATTTGTTTTTAGCTTTGTGGAAGGATTTGTTTATAATGTGAGTAGGATATTGTAGTTATTTGAAGGTGCTACGTATAAAGTTTGTTTCATTGTTGATATGTTGTGGTGAGCAAAGACGGAAAGATCTTAAGTATAGGAAAGTGAGTGTAGCTATTTTTATTGTAGTGGAGTGGGTGGAGAACCAATGTATGCAGGAAGAAGTGGAGGTAGGTTTTCTGTATATCGTGAAATTTAGGTAAAGAGAATTTTCCCAAAGATTCGAGAGCAGACCTGTCAAGATAAGGTAAGTGACATTGTTCAGGAGAGTTAGGCATAATTTATGGCCAAATGATGTACTTATTGTTTGTGTTGGAGAATGTTTTGGAGTACGGTCGTGTTGTGTGAAGAGCTATTTCTCTCAAGAAAATTTTCTAATTGCTTTGAAATTGTTCCAGTAAAGAAATTTTAGTTTAAGAACGCTTGAACGAAAAGAGGTCTGGAAATACGAAAGACTATCTAATGCATTCATAGGTTTTAATTATCAATTACCTTATGTAATGGTGTTTTAGATCTTAAGTATAAAAAGTTTTTAACTTAAATTCAACTGTGATAAAAGTAACATTGTGCAATAAAATTATTCAAAAAATTATGTAACACTTTGAACCTCCAAATTTGTCAAAATGACAGTTCATATATTATAACTTCTCCAGGGTGGAAATAAAAAGTAAATATAGAACTACGATTATAGTAGCATACCACCAATACTATATATATATATTAATTATATATATATATATATATATTATATATATATATATATATTATATATATATATATATATATTCTTTCACCTCCTTCTTTTCCCAGACTGGGAGTAAGGTACGTACAAGCATCGGAAATTGAAAAGCAGTAGAAAATATGGACAAAAGTCGGAAAGAAAGTCCGCCTTACGCCCCTCTTGTACCATTAATTAGTAAGAACTTCGCAGTCATCAGAAAAATCCACCCAGGGCTTCACGGGACCGCGGACGGATTCTCCACTTGGTAGAATCTCAATTAAGGGTTCCATCCCTGGCCCAGGCGTGGGTCACAACAAAGCCCCTCACAAAAGCCCCGCCATTCACTCCTGTTATACACCCTTCTTCTCCCTTTACCAACTCACATTTCTCCCTTCAAAACATTCGTTTTACCGACTCAATCCACTTTGTCTATCGCTCCCAGTCGGTCGCGTTCCCAAACACTCACACTATACATTCCGCTTAAACCAACCGACTCCATTCATCCTTTCCACTATACCAACCATCTCAACATACTTTTTCATTTATGCTCTCCCCTTTTACCCCGTACTTCACACCCATTCAGCCCTATAAATGCTCAGTCATCCTTTATCAATTCTTCTCACACTAGACACCACTAGATTGTCCATTTTAATACAGTGAACTTTAGAATCTATACTTCTTATTCCGACCATAGTCTCAGCTACTATACAATAATCACAGTAACAACTATAGCCCTCATGTAAGACCCTACACACTCAAGACTTAGTCCCTTTACATTCACAACAGAATAATTGCACAAGCCCACCTTCTCCATCCAACTTTCCTACTAACTTGCATCATCCGTTCCCTTCTCATCCAACATATATCCTAAATATTAAACCTCAGACACTTGTTCCTAGCTCACCATTTAAACATAACTTCACACGAGGACGTCCTCACTCACAACCAAACTTACTCTTATCCACATTTACTTTTAAAGCCCTCCTTTTACACACTCTTTCCAAATCTCTCTACCAATCCTCTCAAACTCTCTTCATATTCGCCACACAAAAACCAAATATAGTATATATATATATATATTATATAATATATAATATATATATATATATTATATATATTAGATATAATATATATATATATATATATATATATATATATTATATTTAATATAATATATATATAATATATATATATATTTATATAGTATAATATATATATAAGAGGAATAATGAAGGAAAAATTTATAGCCAAAGATCAGATTATAATACTGTTAGATATACTATAGGCGTGACACAAATAGTAATTTTGGTTAACCTATTTACAAAATGACAATTACTTATCAAGAAAGATATATTATCACATCAAAACAATTTAATTTGATTATTTATTTTTAACCAATAATTATATAAAAGATTGCAGAGAATAAACTGTAAACAAGGAAATCCATGTTTGTGAGGACAAATAAAATAAAATTAGCATTTACTAAAAACAAACTTTAAATATGCTGCATTAAAGGTCCATTGTACTACCCCAAATGCAATCAATTCATGTTCCAAGTCATCTAATAGTTTTAAATATGCTTAAAGATTTTATTGGTAAAATAAAGCCATAGCCATCAAAAAAAAAAAAAAAAAAAAAAAAAAATCAATTAGAAACCTGGAAAAAAAGTGCCAAATATAAGAGTTCAAGATTTTCTGTTTTCAAGTTTCTGACAGTTATTCGTCAAAAGATTACCACTCTAATCCCAAGAAGCGTTGCATACAATAGAAAATAACCACTTTCATCAAAGAGCAAATTGCATGTTGTTAATGGACCACCTTTCTCTACATCTCGTTTACTGCTCTAACCTGTTTATATTATACGTATTTAATATTACTATATAATATATATATTTTATAGATATATAATATTTAATATATATATATATTAATATAATATATATATTATATATATATGATAATTATTTTATATTCTATCCGAGTAGTAGAAAAACAAATATTATGTACTGCGAACGGTAGTTATTATTAAATATAATAATGAAACTAAGATATATATATTATTGTTTCAGTAGTACGTGTGTTAGTAATAGGTAGTTTAGTAAAGTAAAATTAACTGTAAGAGTCGCAGGCTTTCCATTACAACGCCTTTAGTATTTTTTCTGTTTTTAATTGATATACATTTATAAAAATTTATAAAGAGAAACAACAAGAATTATAAGAATAAAAGGAATAGAGAAAACAATTACGAAGAGAAAAGGACATTGGAAAATAATAAAATAATAGAAAGAACCAAGAACATAGGTTGCCAAAGGAAATAACCAGACCAAAGGAAATAACCAGACCAAAGGAAATAACCAGACTAAAGTAAATAACCAGACGAAAAGTAATAACAAGACCAGAAGGAATAACCAGAAGAAATAGGAAAATATTATCTAAAAGAAAAGAATAGATCATCATCATATTTAAAATGGGTTACTCTGTTTCCCATCGTATAATCATTCATAATCATCATCATCAGCAATCATAAAAGGAACATCAGATTACAAAGAGAAACTACTTCATCTGAGAGGTAAGTTACCACGAATTTAACATGGAGTTTCCTTAATGTTGTTGAATAATGAGAAATTAACAATAAAAATGTTGATAATAAGTATAGTAGATGAATTTAACAACAGGAGTCCCTTATATTGGAAATCAAAAGTGGCAAAGAGAGTGGCGAGATCCACTCTAGAAGCGGAGGCATTGGGTTTTCGGTGAGGCTGCCGATGCTGGAATATATCTGAAAGCTTTATGGGAAGAAGTAACTGAAGAAAACCTACCAATATTGATGAGAACAGATTGTCAAAGCCTTGAAAGAGCACTACACTCAACTTCGGCAGTACTAAATAAAAGACTAAGAATAGATATGGCATATCTCACAGAAATAATCGAGGAAAAAGAAATAAAAGAAATCAAATGGATAAAATCACAGGAACAGATCGCAGACATCTTAACAAAAGAGGGTGTAAAGAAAGAAAATATACTGAAATATGTTAACAACGTAATAACCTATTATGAAGACATCTAACTCATAGCCAAAGTATAAACAAGATAAGAGAAAAGATAAAAAAGAAAAAATTGTATCTTTGCCATTAGAAAAAAGAAAAAATAGATTGAGTTTGAAAATATTTTATTATTATGCAGTAGTTAGAAAAACAAATATATGTACTGTCGATAGCGGTAGTTATTATAAAATATAATAATGAAACTTAATATATAATGTATTGTTTCAGAAATGTAGAAATTAAATAATTAAATAGTTTCGTAAAGAAAATAACTGTAAGAGTCGCATGGCTTTCCATACAACGCCCTTAGTATTTTCTGTTTTAATGGATTACATTATTAAAAATTCACAAAGAGAAACAACAAGAATTATAAGAATAAAAGGAATAGAGAAAACAATTACGAAGAGAAAAGGACATTGGAAAATAATAAAATAATAGAAAGAACCAAGAACATAGGTTGCGCAACCAAAGGAAACAACCAAAGGAAATAACCAGACCAAAGGAAATAACCAGACTAAAGTAAATAACCAGACTAAAAGAAATAACAAGACCAGAAGGAATAACCAGAAGAAATAGGAAAATATTATCTAAAAGAAAAGAATAGATCATCATCATATTTAAAATGGGTTACACTGTTTCCCATCGTATAATCATTCATAATCATCATCATCAGCAATCATAAAAGGAACATCAGATTACAAAGAGAAACTACTTCATCTGAGAGGTAAGTTACCACGAATTTAACAATATATATATATATATATATATATATATATATATAATATAATTTCTATACAGCTATATATATATATATATATATATATATATACCGGTATATATATATATATACTAATATTATATATATAATATATATAATTTAACACAAATATAAAAATATATATATATATATATATATATATATATATATATGCCTATAGAGAAATTTTTTTCTAAAAATTATTATTAATAAATACATTACTGACAAAATTATCGCCTTCTTTTCAGATGCGTGATATACAGACTGTATATCACACATCTGAAAGAAGGTCACAATTCGACCGAAAGCTCGTTAATATGTGTAATTATTAATAAAAATTTAGAAAAAAAAATTTCTTCTGCTGAAATTTCCTGAATCTAAATTAAAATAGGCATATATAATAATAATAATAATAATATATTATAATTAATAAATATATATATATAATATAATATATATATATTATATATATATATAGAATATATAATATTATATTATATATATATATATATATATAATATAATTATATATATATATATATATAATATATATATATATATATATATAATTATATATATATTATAATATTATATATATATATTATAATATATACGGGTATATATAATATATATATATATATAGTATATAATTATATATATATATATATATATAGTATATATATATATAATATATAGTATATAAATAAATAAATGATTGATCCCATCCGGGGAGC
Organism: Trachelipus rathkii; assembly: GCA_015478945.1. NCBI lineage: Eukaryota > Metazoa > Arthropoda > Malacostraca > Isopoda > Trachelipodidae > Trachelipus > Trachelipus rathkii. Next base: position 21,035 of record JABUQX010075721.1, read on the forward strand.
CTCCCCGTTTCCCTGCCTTGGAATTTGATCGTCATTGGTGATGGAAGAATTTTTTGAAGTCTCGCACATCGTTTTACCAGGTCTGTGATTGTTCTAATGAGAGCAAGCATTTCTTTCTGTAGTCTTCTCTTGTGCAGCTATAAGTGGTCTATGTTTGCTTTGTGAGTGGAAGACTGTCTCCTTGTCATTGTTGAGATAAGTTGCTGACTCCCCTATCCCCCGTTTCTGGAAATTCGTGGGGATAGGGATTGGGGTTTGAGATTCAGGCCAAGTTACAAGAGTCATCTTGCTTCTTTGTTTCAAATATTGGGTGCTTCTTTTTAAAGTTGGGCTTATTTCACTACTCTTTTTCGGGGAATTTGATTTTTTTTTTTTTTTTTTTTTTTTTTTTTTTTGTGCTTTATTTAGGGAAAAATTTATGCCTATAACAAATGGATTTCTTTTATTTCACTATTCTGCTATCGGTATTTTAACTTTTTATTATTTTATTTTTTTGAGTGTTCCTGTTTTTTGACCGGCACTTTTTTTCACTTCACTGTTTAAAATTTTTGTTTATTATGATTTTGTGTTGTTCACTTTACGGTTGTATATTAGATGTTTGTTTGTTCGCGGTCACTCTGGGGTCACCATTCTTTACGAAACTATGAAGAGTTAATACAGTGGATAAAAAAGAGTGAGTTACTCTTATCTTTATTTCCAAAGATTTAAACTAAAGAAATGGAAATAAAATGACATCAATGTTAAAAATTATTAATAGCGTTGCTATAGCAGTTAGTTAACACAATAGTCTGGTTAATAATTAATAACGAGTCTATTATCATATTATATATTTAATACCCTCCTTACCGGTAATTAGAGTTCAAATTAATAACAGCGATTCACAGTTTATTAATAAGATTTCTAAAAGTAATACAATGATTTATTTAGTTAAGCTGATTTCCGGCTTTGACAGTATCGCCCTTCCAACAATCCCTCTCTTATAATGTAAAACCAACTGCCTTCACCCTTGAAATTCCCTCGTTCTCGGCACTCCCTTGGGCATTATAACTATGACTCACTTTTACATTGTTGAAAGTTTAACACACACAAAAGAGTCGTTAAGAGATTTTTCTTACAATAAATACTAACATCAGAGTTGGTGTACAGGTGGATATAATATCGCAGTTAAACAGAGTTATAGTTGAGAGTGAATCACTGCTCTCACACGGATAAGTGAGTATGTATAAGATTACCAAAATGATCTTGATAAACATCTTGAGGGCAGATAAGTGGCCAATGAATTTTAAATAGTAAAAGTGTAAGGTTCTGTCACCTAGGTTACTCAAATAAAGTTTTAACTACGATATGCAGGGGATTGGCTTGAGTCTGTGACCAAGAAAAAGATTTACCGTAATATAAGCAGCAATTGAAAGTACAGCTAACAGGTTGGAAACAAGAATAAAGCTAATAAGATGCTGGCTATAATAAATCGCAATGTTGTTTACAAGAGCAAAGAAGCAATAAGTAAACTGTATAATACTATTTTAGCCCAAATAAGTAAAGATGTGCACAGTTGGGCCCCTTATTATAAGAAAAGACTTAGATATGCTAGAGAGAGTGCAACGTGGAGCAACAAGGATGATTTTTGAGGTAAGACTATGAGAGAGAGCTGAGGAGTTAGGAATGTTTTCTGATGAAAGGCGAGTTCTCGAGAAGGACATGATACAAGTCTACAAAATTTTTAATCTATTGATAATACGGAGATCAATAAATTCTACATAGTAGAGCACGGACGGGAACCAGGGGCTAACATAACATAAGAAGAAGCATGCCATCTTGATATTAAAAGAAAGCATTCTTCCAGCAATAGGTGTTAAATTTTGGAGAAGTGCCACAGAGGTTGTGAGGTGACTCGACTGCAAATAAGACAAGTGTTGATAGGTTATATGAATGATTGGTATCAATAGTATATTAGACGAAAACCAAATGAAACCGTGGGGGTGTTTAATTACAGTAGGTATAATGTTAGATGCATGTGTTACCATAACAATTTGTAGGTATGTGGCTGGTTGGCATCATATACTCATTTTTTTACCAAGCCTAAATTATGATTTTAGTTACAGTAATTTGACAAGCCCTAGGTGCTTTGTGGATTTGGCATGAGCAGGTTTGGTTAGTGATTCCTGGAGAAAGCTCGATAGCCCAAGTGGCTTTACTGTCTTTATATTATCTAATTTCTAATGTTCATCATGAATTTGAAGCAGTATTAGAAGATTCCGCTTGCAGACGAATTTTGGCTTGCCATCAAATACGCTGCCGAAAGTAACCATCATCAAGAATATCTTCTGTATATGAGTGATTTAACGGCCCCATTAAACAAATACTCTAAGAGGCGGAAGGGACCGTTGCTGCCATGAAACATGTGTTCTGTGCCAAAACAGACCAAATTCGTTAGCAAGCAGGAATCTCCCTAAGACTGTTTACTCCATGATGAGATGGTAGAATTTCATGCTACAAACGATCACATTTTTGAACATCTACTTGAATAAGACATTGATTGTGTAACACCACTATATGTTATATGTATGCAAATAAAATTAATTTGTTTCTGATATGTTTGTACGCAGAGGGAAAGATTTTGCCTTTTATCTCCAAACCTAATTTCCAAACCTATGTGCATTTAAACGAATATGTTCCAGCTCTTGTGAGTCATTAAGCATTAGAGAGTTTGTCCGATACTTAGTATCCACCTTATATATTAAGGTGCAATTTTGGAACTTTATGTTGACATGTCGTGATCGAGCATTTTTTATGCATACAAAAACAATGGAATAGTTAACTTGCGAAAAGGCGGAAAATTTTGGAATTATCTGTTTCTTAGTTGCCAAGATCTATTTACATGTTCAGCATTCGTTAAGCAATTCATACATTGTTAACGCTTTGACAGTGCTGCCAAAAGTCTCATAAGCATTTTATACGTCAGGCAACATTTCGAAGTATGTATTAGCTTGTGGTTGACAGGAGAAGGAGTGTTTGTGGTCTTATGTATTCAGTATTTGTGAGTTCAACACTATTTCATCTTTTTCAATTACAGCTGAATTTTTTCCTTCACATCTGAATGTAATGATTTTAATTTCAGCATCGAAAAATAATAGAAAACGAAAAACAACGGTCTACTCAGTTTCATATTACAAAAAAGTTGTCGTCAACCTTCACCTTTGAATGAAACTGAACCCAATTCCCTCCGCCTGGTTATTCAATGCAGTTATTTCTTCTAAAATAACCTCCCGGATTTGAAAGACTACGATTTTGTTAAAATAATATGTTAATAAAATTTGACAATCGGTAAACCCGCATTTGCACTTGTTGATAAATATTATGTCGTGAAGTTGGTGGATCGAATGTGTTTCAAGAAAGCCAAGAAAATTAATGGGAAATGTCTCACTACAGTACAGGTGCAGAATATGGAGGAAAAATTAGAAAAACTCTTTGATATTTCGTCTTGCACCTGTAAGCTGCCTATTCGTCTTTGTGATGAAAAAGCTGTGAAGCGTACCTCCAATGAAGAAGGTAAATAATACTATTTTGTTAACTTGTAAATGATCATTGATCAACACTATTTACCGCTAATTGTTACTAATAAATTTTATTATTTCAGATTCCACTAAAACGTATAAGCTTAATACTGAAAACAAGTGTATAAAGATACATAATTTCAATATCATATGAATTTAAATTTTAAAAATTTACAAAATTTAGTTAAAAGGATCTTTCAGTCAAAATAATGGAAAATCTTACAATTATACATTCACCACATATGTGAATACCATTCATTATTTCTTGCAGTTATATAAGATATTAAAGTTAAATATTTCTAAAGCTGGTAATTTATGGATTATTTAGTATAAAACTGAGTATTCAGATTTTGAAGGAAAAAATGCTCAACACCTTACAGATAGATCCTGCCGCTCGGAGGACGGTTCTTGA
>JABUQX010075721.1:27500-37500 GCA_015478945.1 Trachelipus rathkii
TATTTATATATATAATATATATAATATAAATATATATAGATATATTATATATATATTATATAGTATTATATATATATAAGTATATATATATATTATATATAGTATATTATATTGTAAAAGTCAAATTACATATTACTCAATTAAAATATAAACTAACGTTGATAGTGATTCAGCATAACAATTCCTCTAATGTTTAGTCTTTCTACGATCAAGGCGCCATGATTTCTTAACTTTACTAACACCTTGCAACAATCTGTTTACAAATAGACACTTTAATCTATCTCTTCCACACAATTTTATGTTTTAACGACCCATAAAATATAAAAGCATTTCTCAAGACTTCCTTGAAGTCCCCAAAATCCCAAGTCAAGATCCCTCTTTGGAAATACCCAAGTCCCAACTTTCAATAGTCCTATTTGCTAATGATCCCAAAATAAATCCCACTCGGATTCCCAAATCCCTTTTCTTAAAACATTTTAATAATCTGGACAGTAGGAGAAAAGAGGGAATCAGTGAGATGGAAGAAGTAGGAGAAGAGTAGGATGAAAAGTTTTATAAGGTGAGTACCACTGAAAAATATCATTTTGTTGAGAAGACCATTAGAGAAAAACAAGCTATAGCTTTAATAGTAGTGAAAATATATTGAGTTAGTGTGACTGATTGAATGAATGGTATATTGACAATCTCAAAAAATATACAAGTCATTTTATTAATGTGAAAAATATATATAAAATAAATATATATTTGTATATAGAATCTATATATAAATATATATTATATTTTTGTCTTTATTTCTTTTTAATTAAATATAAAAGCAAAGCAGCAAAATAGCCAAGATGTGTAAGCTATAAATTCAGGATGGAATAAAACAATTTAGATCACAATGTGCAAGGTTAAATAAAATAATTATAAAAGATAAATAATAATTTATAACAATAATTTTAATAATATTAATATGATTATAATTATAGTAATAATATTTATAATCTATAATAACGAGATAATAAATAGTAATAATTATTATATTATTGATAATAATAAATAGTACTAATATAATATTGCTATAATAATAATAAAATAAAAAAGTCTTATAAATAATAATAATAATAAGAAAATAATAATAATAATTTAATAAAATATAATAAAATAAAATAATAATAACAATATAATTAATAAAATAATATAATAATAATTATTGATATTAATAATAATAATAATAATAATAATATATAATAATAACAATAATAATAATATTATTGATTAATAATAATAATAATAATAATAATAATAATAATAATAATAATAATATTATTAATTAATAATAAATAATAATATTAATTAATAATAATAATAATAATAATAATAATAATGAATAAAATAAATAAGAATAATAATTAATATAATAATAATAATAAAATAATATTGACATTATTAATAAGAACAATAACAATAATATTAATTTATTGGATAATAAATAATAAAAATAATATAATAATATAATAATTAATAATAATAAATAATAATAACAATATTGAAATACTATTATTATTACTAACAATTTTTAATAAGGTTATTGATTCTTTCACCTTAATAATATTTTAATAAAAAAAATTAATAATTAAAATAATAAAATAATATAATAATAATAATAATAATAATAAGATTATTAATAAAATAGTAATATTTTATTTTAAATTGAAAATATTTTTTTTTATGTTAATTTTATTTTTGGTTTTATTAGTTTAAGATTTTATTATTTTAGTGCATTTTTTATTTGTTTTATATTTATATATATTATATGGTACGTAATTAATATAATCTAATATCATGTTTTATACTGTTTCTTATTTTCTCGAATATTTTATTTGGAATAATAAATAACGAAAAATTTAAGAACAAATTAATAATTTAACAACACAATTAATATTATAATCAGATTCCTATATCATATTAAATTTAATATGTTTTTTGAATATATTTAGTTACATTGATAATGATATAATTATTTTAATGAAGTCATGGAATATATTAATTATATAAACTTATTCATCAAACTTACACAATTAATTGATTGATCTCCTTATCAGTGAAATAATGTTTATGAGATATTATTTTAAATAATTATATATATTGATTGAATGATTATTTATTAATTAATTAATGTTTATGTTAATATTATATTTTTACATGCATCGTTATTCGAACAGGTTTTTTGACTTTTTATTTAATGATATTTGTTGGGTATGTCAAATAAAAATAGATATGTGCTAGCGTTTCATTCTATTAAACCAAAGTTGAAGAGAGAAAAAGTCTATCAACACCCATTTGGCGACCTTAGCAACAGGATGAATGATGATGACTCATTCCACGGCAAAATTATGTGAACTTTTCTAGCAAAAAAATTCGACTACCAAACCACCTTCTCAATCCGATGTAAAAGGATGGATGAGGAAGAGTCTCCGTACCAAAAGAGAGTCTTTGGAGACCATTCAAGGCCACCCACCATCTCTTTAAGAAGTTCAAGTTCAAGTTCAATTGACGGACCTGACGAATTAAGAGACCACCTTTGCGTGAGTGGAAAAACCTTTAACATGTGAAAAAAACAACTACTGACCTTCATTTTAAGGTAGAAAAATTTTCCCAATAATAATATATATAATTATTTTAATATTTATATATAATATTTAATTTTTTAATTTTATATATAGATATATATAATATATATTATATATATAGTAATAGTATATATTATATATATATATATATTATATAATATATATAATATATATATATATATATTATATAATATATATATATATATATATACATATATAGAATATTAGTGATGGGATGATTAATTCGTCATCGTCATCGGCAAAATCGCCTATTTTTTCAATCTTCACGTCATCGGCATTTCAGGCGATTATTTGCCGTTAATTGAACAAAATATTAAGAATTTGGATAATATTAAAAACTCAATATTTATATATATAAATATATATATAATAATATATAATATATATATATATATATATTATAATATATATATATATTATATATAATATATATATTATATATATTTAAATATATATATATATATATAATATATCTATTAATATATATATATAAATATATATATATATATATATTATAATATATATAATATATATATATATATATATATATATATATATATATATATATATATATTATATATATATCCATTTTGATTATGGTTGTATGACATCCCAGTGCCTAATGGTTCGCCTTGCTGTTCTGCGTTTCATATCCACACTCATCCTCCAGACAACATTCTTAGAGACACCATCTTTATCCACATATCATATTACACATACTTAATCCACACCCCTCTTCTAGACAACCATCTTACAGACATCCCTATGCCTTATATCCATACGTGTAGGGAGAAAAGTGTGGGGGAGAAAAAATTGCCGTGTCGTAGAAGGCAACTATTGATGGTGTAGTTGGGTTGGCTGCCCACTACCACATATCTTTGCAGAATGCTAAATCATGGTTTCAGAGAAGGGTCGGATCGCCGTAAGTTGCGTCTATCTTTCGCGAAAATGTATGAATCGTATGATACAGAAGTCAGAGGAATTAAATGTTGAGAGAAGAGAGAGAGGTGATTGTGATGTATTAGAAAGGGCAAATTTCATTTGCTAGCTGTGACTGAAACAAAGATGGAAGGAAACGGTGAAAATGATGAGTGTGGAGTGAAATGTGTTTGTGTTGGTTTGAAGGGATGAGAGGGGGATAGAAAGATTGCAATCTTGATAAAGTACTTGCTGGCGAAGGAGGAGATTTTTGAGTGTGTGGTGCATCGGGTTGAAGAGGGCAATGGAGCATGGTGGTTGGGGTGCTTGAGTTTTGGCAAAGAATTTTGTGGCTATCATGTCTTGGTGTATGTATATGGGTAGTATTTTGGTTTCTTCGTGTAAGTGTTGTGGTGGTGTAGTTGATGGGCATCCTGTTATGATTCGTAGTGCTTTTTTTTTTTTTACAGATGTCATCACCCACTCACAGTCAGCCCTATTCAAGCGAGGAGTGTAGTTGCGCTCACAAAGTAATTGAGAGATAAACGAAGTACAATTGAATGTTTGTTCATGTGGAAAGATGGATGATAATCGGTTGGTGTATTGGTAATTATTGTGCCAACTCACTCCCGAATTATTGTGCCAACCCACTCCCGAATTATTGTGCCAACTCACTCCCAAATTATTGTGCCAACTCACTCCCGAATTTTTGTGCCAACTCACTCCCGAATTATTGTGCCAACTCACTCCCGAATTATTGTGCCAACTCACTCCCGAATTATTGTGCCAACTCACTCCCGAATTATTGTGCCAACTCACTCCCGAATTATTGTGCCAACTCACTCCCGAATTATTGTGCCAACTCACTCCCAAATTATTGTGCCAACTCACTCCCGAATTATTGTGCCAATTCACTCCCGAATTATTGTGCCAACTCACTCCCGAAATATTGTGCCAACTCACTCCCGAATTATTGTGCCAACTCACTCCCGAATTATTGTGCCAACTCACTCAAAGGAACCCTTACAACCGTATGCAGATAATACCTCCGCCCCTCCCAAAATTATGTGCCAACTGGCTGGGCTCCCACAATATCAACCAACTCACTCCCGAATTATTGTGCCAACTCACTCCCAAATTATTATGCCAACTCACTCCCGAAATTGTGCCAACTCACCCCGAAATTATGTGCCACTCACTCCGAAATTATTTGCCAACTCACTCCCAATTATTGTCCAACTCACTTCCGATATTGTGCCAACTCACTCCCGAATTATTGTGCCAACTCACTCCCGAATTATTGTGCCAACTCACTCCCGAATTATTGTGCCAACTCACTCCCAAATTATTGTGCCAACTCACTCCCGAATTATTGTGCCAACTTACTCCCGAATTATTGTGCCAACTCACTCCCGAAATTATTGTGCCAACTCACTCCCGAATTGTGCCAACTCACTCCCGAATTATTTGCCAACTCACTCCGAATTATTGTGCAACTCACTCCGAATTATAATAGGCCAACTCACTCCCAAAATTATTGCCAAAACTCACCCCGAATATTGTGCAACTCACTACGAATATTTGCCACTCGACTCCGATTATGTGTGCCAACTCACCCAATTATTGTGCCAACTCACTCCCGAATTATTTTGCCAACTCCTCCCGGAATTAATTATATATATATATATTATATATAAATTAATAATATATATTATATTATATATATATATAATATTAATATATATATAGTATATATATTATATATATATATATATTAATATATATATATATATATAATATTTATATATATATATCAGGGTTGGTTCAAGTACAAGATACTTGTACTTACCTTAAGTACATTTTTTTGAAACTTGTCTTACTTGTACCTTGCAGTTTCTTAAAACCACTGACTTGTTACTTGTACTTAGCCTTTTGTACTTGATACTTGTGCTTGGTACTTGAATACTTTTGGCATTTTTAACTTGCCAATTTTTTTTTTTTTTATCATTTCCTAATATTATATTATTTTATATAAATGTATTCTAAAGTAAATTTCCATTTATGAATGTTAAATGTATGTTATTTATATATATATATATTATATATATATATATATATAAATGTATTTAATAATATATAATATATAATATATATAATATATAATATATATATATATATCATTAATATATATATATATATATATATATATCATCACCACCCTTTTTTCCCCAAAGACTGGGAATGTCGAACAGTACCAGAAAAACAGAAAGTAGTGAAGAATGTGACACAAGTGAAAGAAAGCCCTTATTTATACCTATTATGGGAATACTCGCTGGCCGGTGCACAGATAGAATCCAGCTCGCTAATCTTCTACGGACCCGCGACGTGACCCTTATCTATGGCATCTCGGCAATGTGGGGTTCCCTGGCCCAGGTGGCCACAACCATACACCCTCATAAAAACCCTTTCCACATGACCCAACCCATCTAAACATACTTTCATATATTCTCATTCATCCCTTTTTTCATACCATACAACTCGTAATACGTTCATCCTCCATTTTAACTTCAATTCTTCCACACTAACAACTCCCTAAATTGTCCATCTAACACATTGTACTTTAAACTCTATACCTCTTATTCCAGACCATATTTACTACTATACATAACATTAGTAACAAACCTTACCATCACGCAAACACTAGCCGCACTCAAGACTTAGTTCTCTTTACATCACCAAGATTATTGCACCAGCCTCCTTCTGCATTACAACTTACCACACACTCGCATATTCCGTTTCTTTTCGTCCAAAACATATATATATTCCTAAAATTTAACTCAAGTCACTTGTTCTAGCTGTCACCTCTAGCATAAACTTCACACGAGACTGTCCTCACTCATAACATAACCTTACTCTTATCTACGTTTACTTTCAAACATCCTTTACACACCCTCCAAATCTTTCTATAAATCCTCTCAAACTCTCTTAGACTTCACCCAACAAAAACCATATATATAGCCTATATATATAATATAATATAATTATTATTATATATAATATAATATAATATATATTATATTAATATATATAAATATATATATATTATATATATAGTAGTATATATATATGTATATATATATTATATATTATATATACTATAATATAGCGAAGATGTGATTCGTGATTGGAAGTGTATAACAAAACTTATGGAGGTATAGTTCCAGGGATTGAGGAGGTCAATATTAGTACCTTTATATAAGGGCAAGGAGGATGTAACTAAGTATTATAGGGTAATTAGTTTATTGAGTGTTTTAGGCAAATATATGTTGATATTTTGTCGAAAGAGGGCGGTTCGAATGAGTAAGAACTAATTTGGGAAGAATAAGGTGCGTTTAGAAGTGTTAGGATGTGTGGGTCAAATCTGTACATTGAAACAAATATAGGATAATGAGGGAGGCAGAAGAATAAATTTATTAGATTTATGGATTTTGCAACAGGCGTTAATAGGATTAATAGGGAATCCTATGGCAGGTGTTAGTGATTGGTGTTGGTGGTAAGCCTCTGAATATAATCAAAAGTATGTATACGATAGTGAAGCGGTGTAAGAATAAATAAGTCGAAAGTGATTATTTAATAAAAACAGCGTGAAGTAGATAGATGTGGTATGTCTCCGTTGGCAATCCAATCTTGTATTATGGAGATTATGAAAGAATTAGAGTAGGGGTGGCAGGGGAAGATAGAATGATGGAGAATAGATGAGAGTGGAGGATTCCCGCCTATTATATGAGGATGATTTGTTTTGTGTGCGAATCGAAGAGAGTTTGATGAGGACTTAGTAGAGAGATTTGGGAGGGTGTGTAAAAAGAAAGGTGTTGAAAGTAAACGTAGTAGATAAGAGTAAGGTTATGTTGAGTGAGGACAGCCCTCAGGTTATTTATTTAGATGGGAGCAGCTGAAAAAGGTCTGAATTTAATATTAAGGATATATTGTTGAATGAAAAGGGAGCGGGATGATGCAGGAGTGTAGTGAAAAATTGTGGAATGGCACTAAGTGGCTGTCAGTTTAAACGTTGGTGGATTTTAAGATAAGTGTTGAGTGCGCTTAGGTCTTACATGAGGTATGTTGTTACCCGTGTTATGTAAGTAGTAAGACTATGGTGTGGCATAAGAGGTATAGATCTAAAATTACAATTTTCAGATGGACAATCTTAGTGGCGTGTTAGGTGTGAAAAAAATGATAAAATGAGGAAGGAACGCATTAGATTGAAACAAATGATTGGGTAAATGAGAGAAGAAATGATAGTACATTGTAGATGGTTTTTCATGTGGGAAAGGATGAGTGACAGACGATCGGTTAAACGATGTATAGTGGTAAGTGTGTTGGAAACCGACCGGTGAGACAGAAGAAAAAGTGAATGAGTCAGAAAAGGAATGCTGGAAGAGAGAAATGTGAGTTTGGCAAGCGAGAAAGAAAGTGCAAACAGTGGAATGTGGTTGTGAGAGTATGGTTGTAGCCACCTGGCCAAGATATAACCCGCATTGACGAAAGGTCATAGTTGAGGGTCACTGCTCCGTGAAGCTCTAGGGTGGGATTTTTCTTGACTCGACGATCTCACTAATTAATATAAAAGGGGCGGTAAGGCTGGGGGCGTTCTTTTCTACTGCTTCAATTCTACTTAACTATCCTATTTCCGTATATGTTACGCACCTTGCCTCCAGTTTTGGGGAGATAAGGGGGAGAGAAGGTGTGATGATGATGATGATGATGATGATGATATGATGATTGATGATGATGATGATGATGTGTGATGATGATGAGGATGATGATGATATGATGATGCATGAGATATATATATATATATATATATTTATATATAAAATATATATATATATATATATATATATATATATAATAATATATATATATATAATATTATATAATATATATATTATGAATTTTCATAAAGTACGAATACATGTACTTGACTTGTCACAAACACTTTACTGTATTGTACTTAGAAAAAAACAAATCTAAGAGACTCGAAATTTATGTTGCAAAATTCTGTACTTGAACCCAACCCTTGACGATATTATATAATATATATATATATAATATATATATATATTATATATACTATATATATATAATATATTATAATATATATATATATATATATCTATATAATATATATATATATATAATTATAAATATATATATATATATATCATGAAGACTCGGAATTTTACCTTTTACTTTTCTTCACCAACAAGAGACCTCTAGCGCAAATTACACATGAGCACAGACGCAGGCTTTAAAGCAGGGATGTTTTTTTGTATTTTGATTTTTTTTAAAAAAAAAAATTCAATTTGTGATTTTGATTTTTTTTTGATATTTTTGATTTTTGGATTCGTAACGTCACGCGAAATATAATTTGCAGGTTACAAATTATATATCGCGTGACGTTACGAATCTGAAAAAATAAAAAAAAATAAAAAAATTCAAAAAAATCACAAATTGATTTTTTTAAAAAAAATCAAAAAATTACCATAAATGCCATCCCTGCTTTAAAGTGAGGGAGATTAAATTCACAGAAACAGAGATGCCGGGGAAAGAAGTAGCACCGCAGCAACTTAGCCTGGAGGTTACCAACATCAACACAAAATTCCAACACAGATACAGCACTCCTTGTGCTACGAGGCGTCGTAAAAGTGGAGGTATGCAAATTAATAAGTTCCCTCTAGCACTTGCCGCTGGGGTGCCTATAGAATAGAGATAAAACCAGGGATGGCAATTTTGGTGATTTTTTTGATTTTTTTTTTTAAAATCAATGTGATTTTTTTGATTTTTTTCTATTTTTAGATTCGTAAGTCACCTGGTTATATATAATTTGTAACTTGCAAATTATATTTCGCGTGACGTTACGAATCCAAAAAAATCAAAAATATCAAAAAAAATCAAAAAATCGACCAAATTGATTTTTTTAAAAAAATAACAAAAAATCAAACACCAAAATTGCCATCCCTGGATAAAAGTAATTATATTACTAATTTAAAGCCTTGCCTTATGACTCGACCCATCCAAAAGCCGGGTAAAACCAGAGCCCCCTCCCCCAGATATGAGAGCAGACCCATACAAGGGCGATGAGACCCTTGTATAGCTGATGTAACTGAGAAGAGAAAAAAAAAGTCTCGCAGTTATAAACAGAACTCCGTTTCTTTGAGGCCGCCCTGCACCGTGTGACATGAGGTTTCAAAGACCTTTTTTTGTTTATGTTCAAGGCCAACGGATGCTTTATATTAGTCAACAGTGTAGAGACGACGAGAACCGTTGAAAGAATAGGAAAGTTAGAATCGTTTAAAGAAAAGAGTGGAAGAAGTTTGTTTTAAAGAATTGAATTCACAAGTATGAGACGACCCCATCCGGAATTCTAATCCAGATCAGCGAGA
>JABUQX010075722.1:0-53859 GCA_015478945.1 Trachelipus rathkii
TTTTAAAAATTAATCTTCGAACTTTGCACACTGCGAGGTCCCGTTTACCACTTGAATAATATCAGTGTGAAGTCTCGATGCGGCTGAATATATTGCCAGTAGCAAATATAATGTAGTATTGAGTTGAAGAAAAAAACAGAAAGAGAAAAAAATCAAACGTCGGCCCCAATGACGCACGTTGAGAAACAAAAGGGTGCCACCCCTATATATATAATATAGGGTATCGGACTATATTATAAATTCCTTACTATACCTATACTATTGGGTGAGGTATATGGGTAAAAGTACCATAGGAGCGGTACTAAGTTCATATTAGTAATAAGTATATATTATAGTAATACATACCTATAATAAGTGATATTATTTATATGAGATTAAAACATTTCTCATATTTTAAATATATATACGTTACCTATGTATTAAATGTAGATGTTAATAAAGATTAGATTATTGTATATTATCTCATATGTATAAGTAGTAACTTTGGTCTGGTATATATATATAGTGTTAGTATATCTAGTCTGTTATTGTATGGTACCTTGTGTTTTTGTGTGTTTCTAGTAGATGATTCAGAGAGCTTATGTGAGTAGTATATTAGATCTTATTGATTGTTGAATATGTTTGTATATGAGTTGTTGCTGATATTTATAAGTAGTAGATCATACTATCTATTCCCTTTGTCTTAATAGACGCATTATGTATACATATATGACTATGAGAACGGATTATAGGAATGTATCTCCACTTATAGTAATGACTTGGTTATAACTACTAGATTTTCTATAGTTAGTAGATTGAGTGTGTGGGAATATCGTCAGTGAGAGTTTATGTAGGGGTCTCGAGTACATACTATCACGTGGAGAGTTGACAGAATTAGATACTATATGAGTAAGCTGAGGTGGAGTGAACACTACATTGTATTATTATAATATAGGTACATGCTGATTGATGTTATATTTTGATTACTGTGATGAGTGGTAATTATGTCATATGATATATGAGGTTTATGTATTTATAATGATATATGGTGAGAGATATTATACTTATACTTATTGCTGTAGTTAGTACCTATGTATAGGTTGAGATGATTCTGATGAGCTAGTCTATGAGTTATGAGATTAATTTAGGTTGGCTATTTTAATATTACCTATGCATTAGAGTGCCAACTTATACTGCGTTACCTATAATAGAATCTAGGCCCTATAATGTGGATGAGCTGGAGTATAAGTATTAGTATTAGGCCTACATTTATATTATGATCTACGTTTAGAACTCATATATATTACTATGGACACACTTTACAATCCTCCTTTTTTTAGATTCACGGGTGTTACATTCCATAGTTGGTGTAGACCTTTCGTCACGTGTTTTGCGCATTTAGATGCGGATTGACCTTTAGAGGTAGCGACTAAACGTTATTTTGGTTATGCTCGTTCAGGCGGTATCTTTCAAAGAGTGTGGGCTTTCGGTAGGATTCCTTATGGATGAAATTAAAACGTTGCACGTTAGAGCTAGGAATGTGGATAATTCTCTAGCAAAAACTCAAGATATAGTAATGAAGAACAAAGAGGAAATTTTTTTTGAGTTATGAAATATAAAAAGATTTAATTTATTTTTTTGTAATAGCGCTTGAATTTTTTTTTTTTTTTCTCTCAGTCTTTTTAAGATTGCGTTTTTTGCAATTTCTTGGTAGGGTGAGTTATTATAATAGCGGTTGGGATTGATAAAACCCAAGTAAATTTCATATTCGTGTTATTTTTGGTTTGTTATATTGTATATTTATTGAGCGGGCATTGGGTAATATGTTTTGAAGAGCGAAAGTTAGGTTTTATGGCTGTGGTTTGGTTAGCGAGTGGCGAGTTGGGCTGTCTCGGGTAGGGGTCTTATATTACAGTCTTTTGATCGCATCTGGAAATTGTTTACTCAATATATACATAGATGAGGCGATGGACGGGTTTTCTGAATCAGTTGATGTCAGTATTGGCAATTACGAATTGATTATTCTCATGAGACCGTGAATCAATTGGTCGAAGTGAAATTATTATAGGAGTTTATTCACAGTATATCCCCGTGATATAACGGGTATATTTATTGTGTTTAATAGTTACAAATTTCAACACAAATGGGAGTGAATTAACCCAGTATTTTAAAGACATTAAGTATAGGTTACTCGAGTTATTCAAGTTGGATTGAATTGAAATGGTGTTAATACAAATTTTTTATTATATTTATAATTTTATTTTAATTCATTGAAGTATTAGTTTAATAATTATTATTAGTAGTTAGTTATTATTAATTATGTTATGATGATTCTGTGTTGACTATGCGGGATTAATTGACTTAGTGTATTTATTATTGCAAGCTTTTCTTTAGTTGTTATTTTAGGTAGTGGAGTACTCTGCTTAATTGTGCTGAAATGTTTAGAAATAGTCAACACATGGTCGTTTCAAATGAAAACGATGTGTTAATAACGCGTATACGGAGACGGTATTTAAGTTGTCTAGGCAGTGCTACTGATTTCAATTTATTATTATGATCTTATATATTTAAATTATTTTATTATTATTTTATTTATTTAAATTATTATTATATTTATTATATTATAAATAATTATATATTATTTATTTGGATTATTATTTGTTATTATTATACGTATTAAAAAGTATTATTTATATTTGATCTGGAACCTATTCTGTCTTTTACGCGAGGGATCCAAATAATTGGAAGTCCAGTAATGTGAGGACAACTGGAATTGGCATGTATAGTGGACGGTCTCATGTAATAGATAGGAAGTCCTGTTGTGAGCGTACCTGTAGGTGAGTATAGTGCGCGAAGAGCAAGTGTGGATGCCAAATTCCAATTTGAGAGACCAGAACTAATGTGTGAGAGCCTGGATGCGTTTGAACTAGGATGGTGTGAAGTGACTCATTGGGTCGGAGGTTCTCACTGTAGAAATAATCTAATTTGAAGAATCATAATTTGTGGAGAGCAGCTGTGATGCGGAGCTAGAGTGATGGAAGAACTCAAGTGTGAGGATAGGTTCACTCCGCTCTAATTTGTAGCACCAATGCTGGAGTACTCTCGTAAAAATGTCACAATGTCGAGGAGGTCGCCTCAGGGATTGAGGAAGCATACTTGATTGGGTTAAACTCGGTATTCTCCGGACACCCGCGTTAATTATGTGTCCCGATTAACAGGAAAGGACCGGATGCTCGTTAGGAGGGTCGTCTGGGAGGCCTAGTAACGAATTTCAGCACAATACAAACCGGTTTTGGGTAACAATGCTGATTCATGACACATGGGGAGATGCTCGTGAAGAACACACCTCTACAGGAAGAAATTTCACTGAAATATACGACAAACAGTTAGTGTGATAACTCAGAACAATTCTATTATTTTTTTTATTTTAAAGGATATTTATGTCGTAATTGTGAAGCTTATTGACATAAAGCAAACGTGTATTTAGAGGAAATTATCATTTCATAAATTTTCAATATATATTTACTAAATTTAAGTTTAAATTTTTTTAAGCTTCATTATATTTTTAATTAATACTTTTTTTTGTGTGCTGCTTTCGTTTATGTGATTAAGTTCTAAAATATAAGAATAAGGATATTTTTGTTGGTCAAAGTGCAAACCGTGGGGTTTTAGAGGAGAATCAACCATTTTGACTATCTCGTGCGGCTGGGCATAGGAGGTTTGCCACTTGACTATATTTAAACTTTAAACTGACTCACGCTCTGTTTTTGGGTTACAGGCGTGGTATTGTGCTGTGACCTCATTGAGTCAATTATGAATTACGCGAGAATCGACAGATATATTATGGGTACTTTAGTGTATGTTTAACGTACATTGAATGTTTTACAAGAGATCTGATTATCAAATATGTAGAAAATAAGCCTTTTTCTCGTGTATATAGTGTCTTTATAAGAAAATATATGGTATTTTAAGAATAAAGAATAGCTACCAAAATGGCAATTTGACATTAAAATAAATATTTAGAATTAATAATATAATAATGCAGTGTATGATTTTCCGCTTATCGTATGTACCATTGGAGAAATTGCCCTCGAGGGCCGGGCAAATGTTCACTTGTATTCCTATCCTTTCTAGTGCTCTTGTGGCCTACCATTGTGATTTATGAAAGCCGATTGCTTTATTTGTAAACCTCTGGATTGGGCCAACCACATCCAAGGCTTAACAATATATATATACTATAGGCCTATATTATTCCTAAAAATTAAAAAAAGGAAATTAAGAAAATTATAAGAAGATATAATGCTATTATAATAATTCGACATATAAGTATCCCTACTAAGATCACAATAAATATATATAACAATAATTAATAAATAATTAATAATTATTATATATAATATTTACTCACTACTATATATTTTAAATAAATCATATAGATAAATTAATCATTACAATATAAATGAAATATATAAATAAAATTATAAATAAATAATTAATAAGTAATATATAATTCTAAATTAATAAACCTATATAACTAGGCCAATACTCCTTTTGGTAGGCTGGTGAAAGATATACGAATTTGATTAATTTTGTATAGTATAATAATATATAATTAAGATCTATTTATACCAATGTTCTTATTATAACTCACCTATTTATACTTGATGATGGAATGTTATAATATTAATTTCTGTTAATCAATATATTGCTTATGATTCGATCTAATTGCTTTGTCTAAGATAATTAAGAGTAGATGTATAATAAATATTATAACGATTTCAGTAACAAATTCATGCACTAACACTATAAATGATACAAGTAAAACTTTGTTTATGGAATACATCTTGGATAGTATTATCGATTATAACCAATATATAATTTGGATATCGTAACATAAAGAGAGTATAATTAGACATCAAAATTTCCGTATTATCTCATGATAATACTTAGTACTAAAATCCTATTTATGTACTGGCCTATTTTAAACTATATACTTATATAAAGTTTACCTTCAATTATAATAATATTCTACAGAAGCGAAACCTGAATAATAAATTAGAGATAGCTTTGAATTAGAGAGAAATAAATATTAAAAACAATATTGTAAATTAACTACAAAATCACACTTTCATAAGAATTACTTATTAAGTATAACTGGTATATAGAATATATATTATATAACATATTATACCAATATTAATTAATAATTTATAGCTATTTATAATATTAATAAATAATAATATCCATGAATATCAATCAATATAATAGAGAGATTATTTATAAATCATTTAATTAATTTATTTAATTCTTATATTATATAATATATTATTATATAATTACGCTTTAATTAACTATAATTCAAAATTAAATCTTGCAAGGGACACAAATTAATTTTTTAATTTAATATATATTTTGAGTCATGTTTCTCATAGAAACATTGGTGAGTATATTTTTCCACTATCATTATCTAAATTTAAAAAATATATATTACTTATTTTAATTCTAAATATTTTCCGTTAACTAATATTCTTCATTAGCCTTTGGCATATTTGCTTTGACTTGAGCGCCACTATCATTTATTACTTTAATTATTATTATTATTATTATTATTATTATTTTACTTGAAAATTTTTAAATGTTCAGATCCGTTATATTGCCAATTTAAAAGCCTCTGTTTACAAGTATAAACAGTTCCAGAAGAGCACACACGAACACGCGCGCACAATGCATCTATTCAATGATTCAAAACTTTTACTTATATAATATTTATATATATATATATATATATAATATCATATTATATATATATAGTATTTAATTATCATTTTTATATATATATTATATTATATATATATATATATATATTATATATTTATAATATATATATATATGAAATGAATGTGATAAATGTAAGATTATGGTTGTGAGATGAGAAGAGTCCGCGTTTTGAAGTTATGTTAGAAGGGTGAGCAGCTGCAAAAAGTGTCTGAGTTTAAATAGTACAGGGTGTCTCAAAAAAAAGTACTAACACATTGACTGCTTTTGTTTTTGTAACTACTATATCAGAATAGCAGGAGATCAACTTAGCTTGAAGAGAGATAGTTTTCCTTAAATGGCTTTGGCCTCGGAATGCCACGATAAGTCACACAATAATGCTACACGGTTCAGAAAGGGAATTCGGAACACAACCACCAAGACGTATTGTCCTCCCCTACAATCCGGAGAGAGCAACATTTATTGAAGCAGACGAAAAAAGCCACGTTTTTCACGAAATCGTCTATGTGACGCTAAGAAACGTAGATGCACTAGATGGATCGACACGAGAGACATTCCACCCAACCCAGCCAAGCGGAACGAACGATAGTTTGACCTAGGATTATCCGACAGAGGCCAGCTGGGCCGGGCACTGCCACAGTGGGGAGACAGACAACCCTGTCTCAATTACACTTTTTTATTTATATTCGTGAGTGTCCTGAATGGTAATGTAAAATTTAGGTAAAATCTACCAGTCGGGGGCCGTGTAAATCGAGATACTCAACACACACACTTTCTAATTTTGAAGTCAGGTCGCTTTATGGCAAATACAGATAAATTCTGGTAGTTCTGCTGTGAAGTCGTACGAGATACTGTGACTATATGCATAACAATGTACAAGGATTCAGTACACAACATACGATACACAATGACACATGTCAAATTGTATCTTAAGAAATGAAGAACATAATCACGTACAATGTTTTCTAATATGTATTCATTTTGATTCGGTTACAGGTCATTCAATATTACATCACGCTATATCAGAGGATGATTTTTTTTCATTTTTATTTTGTCAGCCGCTGTATAATCTATGTTCAGACGAGAATATATACAGACCTATTCGTCATAAGATAGAGTAAACTTTTCTCAATTCATCGGAGACTATGAGCGGTGTTGGACTGGCTTAAACCTGCTACTCTGCGGGCGGTTTAACCTGGCGGTATAATCACCTTGCGGTGTGTGCAGACGGAGTCTGTTATTTTCTATTACAGAATCGTTTATGACAACACCTCTTCACTTAAACTTTCGACCGGAAGGCTGTTCAGATTTGCATGCCTTTGGTGGGGTTTGTTCGGTTCGTATCGCGCATTTATTTTAATATTGGGATAATGTCGGAAGGTTAGGTCGTATGATAGTCGGTAATGCATATGGCACAACAAACGCATTGTGAGCAAAGAGAGCATACTGAGCATCACACGAGAAAGACTGTCTCCTTGACCAGCTGTTCGTGTTCGTTTCGCCCTGCACCTTCCTCCTCTGGTCAGCCGTTCATACATCCTTGTGCAGGTCTTGAGTCACCATATGAGCGCCCATCACCATTTTGCCCATTTGTGCACCGTGCATTTCTTTCCTACATGTATGTTCTGTACTTCTAACCCGTACCTTATATCTGTCACTATGTTCCCAACTCTCAACATAACACAGCCTATCTTGACCATAGTCCTTTAACGTGTTAGACATAATTTTGCAGACCCTCATTTAAGGAATATGTTGGATGACGGGAACGGATGTTTACCTTTGATAAGTAGGAAAGTTTGTGAATGTAAGGAATGGCTTGGCGCAAACTATGAATTCATCCTGGTGACTGTAGCGGCAGGCCTATATGAAAACCTCTTGCAAGTGCGTTAAAATTTGACCTTTCACGGAGCAATATACAGTGTAAGGTCACTTAATCCGTGCCGTTAAAGTATATAGTAGTGGACTCACGAAACTATGGTGGAATAAAGGCGATAAATCTCAATTTACTCACATAAAGAGATGTTCAGATGGACAATCTTAGGGGCGTGTTAAGTGTGCGAAAGATAAATAAGTTGCAAATAACAACGTCACTACACTAAGGCAAACACAACACATTGGAAACCGAGACCATTTCAGCCTGTTGTGTAAAGATAGCCGATGGTCGTAGCACAAAAGACAATTATGCAAAAATGAGCAGAAAACACAATCACACAATAATAAACAGAAATACTATAAAATATTACTAGTTATTGGTGATGCTACATGATCTTATAATCACTTTATAATTTGTACTCCTAAAGTCCATAATGTTCGAGATAAAACTCATTTAAACTGTAGCCCAATTCAAAATACATTTGTTCTATCCCCTAAATTTTTAATTTCTAAAAGTCATTCTGCTAATCTACTTTACCAATTCGATCTATTTCTGACATAATATCTTTAAGTATAATTATAACATAAGGTTATTAAAAATCACCACATCTAATATAATACTATATATTCGTTATACTACATACTTACATAATCTAATTATATTAAACTTATTACAATCGATATACTATTTATTTTAGGGTTTTATGTAGAGACTGATATGTCACCCCAGCTGTTTTTATTTGGACTAGAATCAAAAAGTGTCATTTCAATGGCATAATTATTAACTTTATGACAAAACGATAATTTTTCATTGAGCATATTATTCTTTTAGGCGATATTAATTTCACAATTTTTTGTTATGAAATCACCGAGTACTCACATTATTTGTTTTCTAGTGCGAGAATATATAATTTTTTTTTTATTAGTTACTTATCATATTAATGAAAATAAATTAAACAATTTACGTTCGAAGAAAATCTACAAATTTATAATTTTAGCGTTAGATTTATAGTTAGTTAAATATAGTTCAATTGTTCGTATTTGTAAAACTTTGATGTAATTCTTTACAGAATCTCAAGGGTCTTGATAAATTAAAATTAAATCATGATATTTTAATATTTGATTATTTTTTTCGCACCTATCAATAATTAGGTAGGTATATATTAGATTTGAAGTGGAGTTTTCTTTGATTTTATTTTATTCTCTCGTTTTAGATCTGATGTGAATCAAAAGTATTATTTAATTATGTATTTTTATTAATTAAAATAAACGAAATTATATAATTATTACATATTATATATTATATTTCTTGAAAATTGGGGTGTGTATCTGATTATGTTTACAACATGAATTTTTTATTTATTTATCTGTATATTTGTATTTAACTTATATTTTATTAAAAATTCACTTAAGGAGGAGGGTTTGTAATAATACTATAATTAATAAAATATATACATCAATAATAAGTACTCTTTCCTGCTAGTATAGCTATATCGACAAAGTAATTAAGTATATAAATATTAATAAAAAATATAGGAAAGATTTTCAGACATTTTCCTTTGAAGGATTGAATCTATTTCGAATATATGAATGTTACCTTAAGAAACTCAGTTCTCAAAATGTATTATATTTCAGAATTTTTATAATTCAAATTTAATTTAACATAATACTTATAGCCATGTTATGCTTAACCATTTTATAACCATATCGATAGGAAATTCCCTCCAATTAGGTGTTATTATTATGGCACATCCACTCAATAGAATATTCTCACAGATGACTCTACCTGCTTTGGAGATAGATACTTCATCCTTTATGTATAATTGATGGTCACTTTTTATCTGATTATCCTTCACGGTACTTATACGGTGCGATTAGTGGTTATTATGCAATCTCGGGGAAAGGATCAGTATTCGCTACCGAAATTTTGTTATTATTTCTTGCATTTATTTATCATCAATTTTCCTATGTACCCCTGTATTTTGGTCATTTCAGTAGCCACATTATCTAACCTTTAAATTGAATAGAAGTTAAGCGATAACATAATATTATACAAACATAATTCCTCTAATTATTCTTCTTTTAATTATTAATCTGCTCTTCCACCTCTCTACTCGTAATCGATGATACTTTAACTACTTATTATCTTCTGGGTTCATCTTCAATTCATCTTTTATTTTAAAACTATCTCCGGTAAGGAGAGACTCATCATGAAAGTGACAGATTCTTTCATTATTTCTTCTCATCTGTGTCTTCGAAAAGGAATGAATCTATCTTTATCCTTCTCTCAGTTAATTATTTCACTTATTTATCTCACTCTCTCTCTTTTCACACTTATGCTCTTTAAATATTATTAATATATAATATATCATTGATAATATTTAATATATTTAATATCTATTTTATATTTATATATATATAATATTATTATATTATATTATATATTATAAATTATTATATATAATATTATTATATTATTTATAATTTGGCAAAATCCAACGTTTTTCTGTGTGTCAGCAACTCAATTTTGGAGAATATGCATTGATCTGAGTTCACTCGAGTTCCTCCGTGAAACGAAAAGTTCGGTATATAGTGGATCGCCAGTGAAAGGTCCGCTTAAGGTCAATCTCAGTCACTGTAGCATCCAATGGTCCTGGGACTAAGGCGAGCACGATATTTAGCATTACATAAGATTAGCCTCTGCATGCTATACGCTTTCTTGCCGAAGTTTCCGATCGCCGATAGCTTTTTTCCAGATCTAACCTCCTTGGGCTATCACTCTTATTCCTTTTCCACTTTTCACTAATGTTCTTCCTTAATTCTAATTAATTAAACTATATACCTCCCACTATGACTAATTTTATACTCGGAGTCAGTTTTCAAACCATATGTCATCACACTCTACGTTTCCAAATTCTAACAGAGAGATTTACAAATATGGAACACATGTATCCCCTATCATCAGCTCAACACGCCTATTTATCCTTAATACAGCTCAATTATGATTACCACATGTTAATTCTATTCTTTCGAAACAATTCACCTCCACTCTTATCCTAATAGAATCTTCACGAGGCCCTAAGCGAACCCAACACACTATAGTACTAACACCATATTACACTCAAATTCATTCAATATCGCCACTTTAACTCCAATAATAATAATTTCGACAATCCACAATCATAACCTAGGAAAGATAATTAACTCCTATCTACAACTATTCATTCCATAATAGCGTTGAGTGATACCTCCACATTCACGCATCCTCCATTCGTCGCATGGACCAAACAGTCAGGCCGTCCTGATGTAATGTCGCAACCACTACACCAAAGAGATACCCGCCTTTTGACACGCGCATCTCTTTCACCGCATCCTACTGTAACAGATTACTTCTTGCTTTTAATTCTTATCGATTTACCGTTCCACAATTCCACTACTACACCCATTCATAAACCGCGCATATCTATGTTGTATGTATATAACACCATTAAACAGTCGCCAATAATCATTAAATCTCTAGACCTTCAAACTATACGGCTATAAAAATATTGAATAAACCTCTCAATATCACTATTTACGGGACTTCCTTAAATTTATCTTCTTACAATCAACTAATTACTCCATATATATGGGTCACCTCTTAACTCTTAATATTTATTAGTATATTTCACGTCTTCATACCTATCTCATTCTATACTAAAGCTTATTTATGGATTTACTCATATCCGAGACTAGCTTAATCCCACCATCACACCATAATAATCCCACTAACTTATTTCCACCACCTGCACAAATAGAATAGTCTTACCCCTTATTATAAATCTCTAAAGTGCAGAGTCCTGTGCACGCACTCATGACTCATAATAAAACCTTAAAAAATATACCACAGTATTTTCACATTTCGTTCCTCTCACTCAATTTTCCCAATCTTTGTTTCAACTTGTAAAGGATTCAGATCCCAGAATCAACTGTGACTCATCTCCTCATATCTAACCTATAACGATCTAACGTCTAAAAATCGGCAAAGTCCCACATTTTGCTCTTACAACCAATCCATACACTATAGTTGCAAGATGAGATGACCCCTTCCTGGAGAACAGCACAACTCGTAGGACCAACACATTAATCTGCACGCTACATATAATTTTATCTATTTTTCCTTAACAACAACTCTAAATTCACAAACTCACTGAATTCCCCTTACTATAATATTAAACCTTAATCAAGTTTTTTTACCAAGAGTATTAAAAAACCCGTCATACTTCACTAGTCTATCAGCCCTCAATTTCCAAAGTACATTAAGGTAAGGTATGAACTCAAATTAAACGTCCCGAGTACTAAGGAATACGTAAGTGAGAGCTCAGAAGGGTGGAGAAATAGCTCACATATACTCTACCACCTGAAATTCAATTACTGCATAAAAACTCTGGAGACCTTACTATTCGCTTGTTTTAGTATTTGGAGGCGAGTATGCTCTACATCAACTGAGATAGGGATTCAGAGAGATTTAAAGAGATTCAATAGAAAGAGAAATAATATTTAAATAAAAATATACACATATAAATATAAAATATATATACATTTTTAATTTACTATTTAACTTATAAATGCATTGTTTTGAAGCCCGCCTAAAATGCGAAATGATATAAACTGAAGGTGCGTTATACGACCGTCCCATTTAATCATGTTTTTTGTATTTTTCGAAAGAATTACCAATACCACGAACAAAATAACACTTTTTAGGCATTATTATCAGAAATTTATTTTACTTATGTTGCAATCTAATACATCTGGAGTCAAGTTAAGTTATCTATTTTCAGAATTCGAGTATTTATTTAGTATCGATTAATTTTTAATAGAGTATACAATATAAGTTTATATCAAAAATTCTTATCTTATGAGAATAAGAAATGTGAACTCGATATTTTATGATTAACACTTCGAATATTTCTTTTGATACCTCTCCATTCAATTCCCACACCGAGAAATTACCACGCATATACCTGAGTTGTAATTTGGACGGTAGTTCTTTCCTCCGAACTTCCCCTAACAAAAATTCACAGTAAACTTAACTACCTTATATATTAGTAATAAGAAATATTTATAAACTTGTACATATCAAGTTTTGTCCATAATAAATAAACCCTTAAGACAATTAATGATGCGTGCAGACCTGGAAGTGAGCGTTTCCCAGTCCCGTTAGACTCAGCTTTTTGTATCGAAAATAAGCAAGGCCCTTCCCTGGGGTATTGTACAGTCCGTCAAGTGCTGTTCTTTCTAAGCCCAGACGTACTTATATAATGCGTAGTATAATACCGAGAAGTTTTCCTAAGGGTGGCAATCAAATGCTTATTTCTAAATGGATCTTATGAACAATATTTAGCCAAAAAAATAGATTCACTATACGTTTGCAGTAATAAGAATAAGTTTCAATCTCTATTATATAAATTTATCTTTCAAACACCTATTCAGTTTAGATATCAATAAATTTAAAATAATAATTTTTATATATACTTTATTATACATACTTACAGCGAAAAAGAGTTTTACGTATAGAAATGCAACTTTTAAAAGTTAATCATATAATTTTATTTATATCTATAATATCTTCGACGTTCTTCCAATTTATTCACCTTGCTACTAACAAATCACTACTCTATATAAATACAAATTACATTTTCTCTTTCTTATCTCTAAACATACTAGTATGAGGTAGAATAATCGTTATTCTCCACATCCTTCGCTTACCCTTATCTACCGTAATTAAGTCCACCTATTTAAATATCTAACCACATTAAATCGCTTTAATGAGTTTTGACATACAAACGTCCAAATACATCACGGTGCATTAACACCCAGCTTACTCGCCTATAATTATATATATTATAATATATAATTAATATAGATATTATATATTATAATATTAATATATATATATATAATATTAATATATTAGTTAAACATATAATATATATTTAAAATTAATCCATAAATTTGACATCAAATTATTTACATAACAATCAATTATAATAACATAAAATTAATGATAGTAATATAATAATAAAAATTAGTATATATAAAATTATATATGAGAATATTAATGAATTTTAGAGTGAGTATAAATTAGGATGCTATATATAATATTTAAATATTATATACCTTACATAACATTTAATTTATATAATATATTATATAAAATATTAATATATACTTAAATATTATATAATAAAATATATTCTATATATAATAATTTATATTACTATGTAAGTAATAATAATAATAATTAATATGAATATTAATTAATAAAAATACTTTTTCAATTATTGTGTTGTTACAAATACGAATAATAATTTGAAGAAATTAATATACACAATTATAATAAATAAAATTAAATGTATAAATATGTAACATGATAAAATATTGAATAAGAAAAAAAATATATATGGCAAAAGTAATAATGCCAAAAGTTTTATATATATCTAAAAGTAATCTATTAGCTAAATATGTTATCAATAGATATAGTTATATATATAAAGATGCAGAGTAAAGGTACAAAACAAATATACATCTCGAGTATTTAGATAACTCCAAAGTACACTAGGACATCCCAAATAAAAAATTTTATATCACTTGAATTTTGTCGGTAATGTACAAGTTACTATTGAATCAAAGCACTGATATATTAAATATAATATAATATCATTATTCAGTTATAATATATAAATTTAATATATATATATAATATTAATATAATAATAATTAAATTTATTATAAGGTATTAATTGAATAATTTAATCGGATATAGTTATTATATGTAAAATTTAAGTAGTATATTTTATTGAGTATATATTTTATTATATCATATTATATATTAATTCTATATATAATTATTAATATAATTTTAAATAATATAATATAATAAAATAAAAAAATATTATTAATATATTGAATTAATATGTAAAAATATTACTTAAAAATTTACTGCTTTAACTATATATATTTAAATTATATATATATCATAACTTAATATATATAATTTGTGGTTAGTTAGTGTGAATTCATTAAAATTGATGATGTAGTTATAGGTGTGAGATTGTGTACTTGATATACAAGCACAATCAGTGCTAAAATAGCAAGTGCTAGGTTACATCAATATTAATCATTGTTATATACTAATATAGTATATGATTAATTAAATCTCATTAAATAATAAATATATTAATAGGAATCAGTAATAAGAATCGAAAAACAAAGCCTTGTTACGATATTTTGTAAATATTTTATAAAACACTCATGATTACTTATTTGCCTCGTATTAGCTTTTGTGTGATGAGTTCATAACAGACACAATATATTCAGTTTATAGAGGGTAGCTCCGGTGGAGCTCATAAATAACCTTGAGATATAGTTTGATAAACAACTGGTTATAGGTGCTAATTAAGACAAATTTTATGATCCTGAGTTTGTGGAGTGGTGAGACGGTCCTAATAACTTAGTGAATTCCATCAGAGCCCATAGGGATATATCGGCCGTTGTTCGAGTGTAATATTGATTATATTAGAATGGTATACGGGACACTTCTTTTAAGTTCATTAGTAAGATAAACTTATCTTGTATTCTTTTATGTGTGATTCATAATGCACTACTTTAAATGTCATATTATTATGATGATTCACTAACAAATTATAGTAATTGAGTGATAATGTAGTCATTAGACCTCTGAGAATTAGTATACTAAATTACACTTTTCACTATACCTCGCAAGTTAACATCATTTGTAACATATTAATAATTAGTATTATATAATTATTCATATTTAGCTATAGCTGTTGAAATGACGAGATGGTGCAGAATTTAGGATGTATAATGAAGACGAGGGGGATCAAATAATTATCCAGTAAAATAAAATATTTTGGATGAAGGAGAAAGTTCAGTTGGCAAAAGGCGAAATATAATACCTAAATTAAATAATGCGTGAAAGAATCAATTATGAGTAAAAATACCCCAGGTTAATGATAATAATAATTATTATTGAAAAAGACTGGGAAGAATCACATCTTACTTCAATAAAGGTAATTGAGAGTCACAACATGGATTAAAAAAGTTGTAAAACTGCAAATGTCGAAAATTTATCTACACAAAATTAATTATTTTATTTAAAAATTGAAGGGTAGAAATCATCTGGTAAGAAAACAAGATTACCTAAAGTTAGTTACATAAAAAAATACATAATATAATAAGACAAAAAAAGAAGAAAACAAAGATGTACTGTATTCTATCTACAACATATAAGACAAAGTTATCTAGATATATTTAAGTGTAGATTGAAAAGCAACATCGTACATACAAAGTAACACCGTACATTATGTGTGCTTGAAATTATTGCGTAATTCTTACAAAGTTAAATAAAATTAAAATTTCATATAATATCGCTGTTTTAAAATTATAAAGAAGGTAGGCTACGATTCGTCCAACTCAGACGTTAAATCGAGTACACCCGTCCTTGATTAGTTACGGGCGGTGGTGTCAACTAAAAAAAATATATATACTGCTTAATTAGGTAAATATTTTGGTATAAGGGATATTCGATCTTACTCTAATTTTAATTTGGTTAATTAAGTTGGCTTTATCTTTTTTTCTATTTAGCTCAGTTAGTATTCAACAATGATAAAAGTTCGTTTATGTATTTGCACTTGAATATGATTATCAAATAAAATATTTATGATTAATTACTTATTTTAAATCACAAATAAGTTGGTTAGAAAATTTATTAATTAAAGGAGAGTTGATATATCCACATGATTCTATAATATATATAATATATAGGCTTAAATAATAATAACCGTTTACCGATTACCTATCACACGGTCATGTATTTTAAATTTTTTTTATTTTTTATTTTCTATAAACCACTAAAGGTAATATACCTATTCACCTTAAAGTGTAATAATCCAGCATAAATAAGTATATGACATAAGGAACGTATCGTGGTCTCTCGGTCCTTATACCCTGAGGGGTGAAAATAGAACCATGTAGGTTAATAGTGACTTAAATTATATACCTACTACTTAATTATATATCAACTCACTTCAAGAACTGACTTCTAGAAAGACTGACTATAGCTTCATTATTGGATAATTATAATATTGGTTAAAGTGTTGCGAGGGATATTTTACCTACCGCAACTCCATCTCCCTATTATAATACTATAAGAGTAGGTATTAGATATAACTGTATTAACTCAGTTATTATATTAATACCCTCTTATTAACCTCACGTCGGCTTAATTTATTGACATAAACCTAATCACTATTTTTTATTATATTAATTATTTTATATTATATATTTCTTTATTTTATATATATTTTATAGTTATTTTAACTATTTTTTGATAAAATATTAAATACTTTAATTTATATTAATATAATTAAACTCAGTTGCTTATGCTTTCTTAAATAATAATACTGTTATGACTTATAGAGGTATAGGTCGTTTAAGTGTGATAGCTAAAGTTTACGTCATTTACGAAGATTAATTTTCATTTATTAATGTAAAATATATTTTTATTATTTTTATTTTAATAGTAGCTGTAGACTACTATGCATTTATTTTATTTACATATTTTTAGTGAGTCATTAGCTATATATTTATATTAAATCGCTTAGTATTACATAAAATAATGTAATTGGTATCATTTTCATATGTATAAGTGTATGTACTTTTGTTAATTAAACTAGATTATGTTATTATTACATTAAATAAACCTTCATTACAGTATGAAATATTAAATAACGGAGGTATATTTCAAAATAAATTTCCACATAAAATAATGATTCGAGAAAACTTATATTGTGAGACTTTAGTCTTAACCAACTATTTAATAAATAATTATATTAAGTAACTTGTATTATGAGTGTGTAGAGAATATAATATCATCTATCTTATATTAAGGAAGAGTCTCTAATATGAAAGTAATCGAGTAGGACCTTTGAAATAATGTTCACTATATGACAAAACACACATTCCTATATTAACTATTATAAGACGTAAGCTAATCATAGAAGATTAGCCTGGCATGTAGTGATCACAGTATAGAGATTAGTGCAGCGGTCGTGATACAGTACTACACTGCTAAGATGGTGAAGGAGAAAATGGATAAACACCGTATATTCTCTTCGAGTTTAACAATAAATTGTATAATGGATATATTATAGTATACTTCATACTAATAAGTCTACGAATTAAAAGGAAACATTTTGATGGAATTGTGATGTTAAGTGATTGATGTTATAAAGTAGTAGATGGTGAGTTATGTGATATGGTATGGTGACTGTAGTAGCATTTAGTTAAACACGATATATTCGTTTCATTTAATGCATAGATGATATATTTAACATATATAAAATGGGTTAAAAATTAGATATTAAGTCAAATAAGTTCATTTGTTAGTAAATTATAGCGCTAGTGAGAGTAGATAGTATTGTCATAGAGTAAAACGTAATCAAGAATTTATAATTGTAGAGTAATTAAACGAGTACAATAATTTACGTAAGATTTGGTTATAAAGGATCAGTATTACTCATAGATAAGAGAAAAAAGATGCTAATAGTATAATTAGCTGGTAAGTAGTTGGTTTAAATAAGCTGGATCATGTATATATGTTAGGGTGTAAGAAGTGTGTTTAGAGGTATGATATAATCCGACACGGTGCTAGCAGGTATGGACCCCCGAAAGAATAAGGGGGACATTAGAGCGATCAGAGTAAAACGGACTACCATGGTCGAAGGCCTATCATGATAGGAGAGAGAGAAGTGGTGGAGATTTATGTTGATCTCCGCAGAACCGGAGGCGATGCGCAAGACACTTAAAGGTTTCAGAACACAGTCCATAGCGGCGACCTAGGGAGGCCGGCAGGGAGGCAGCAGCCGTTTCGACGGCGTGAACCTCGCGACCGGCGACGACTCTTGGTGTTACTTTCCCTTGTACTGGAAGGCGAGGGCCACGTGGCATGCCGAATAGAACAGACTAGCGCTCACTGTGGCAGGCGTACACCTAGCAATGACTACTACGTTCCCATCACTTTCTACCCTACCTCGTCGCCGATGAACCGACTACGGACACACCAGAGACACGCGACCTTGGATGCCAGTCCGGGAGCCGTCACCGCGAAGCTGTATTGGTTAACGTACTCGGGATGCAGAAGACCGACTATACATACGAGAGCTACCTGAGACCTGATATTATGACGGGTATACTCTGCATCACTGTAGGATGTGCAACTAGTCCCCACATCGCGCCTTCTACGGTACGCGGGTCCCGTGCCCTAGGAACGGTCATGAAAAACAGATGTTAAACAGAGGACCTTTTGGCCTTTGCCTTCGACCACGTATATGAATATAAAGTTTATTTAATATATCAATATTCTACACTATACACGCCCAATCGTAGTGACTACGCTTAACGAGGCACTACAACCGCTAATCTGGGATTATTAGCTACGCAAGTATCTCTCACTATCAAGGGGCTGGAAATTGTAATGAGTCATCATACGCATTTCACGCTATGTGAGCCATACTGCAAGACACAGGTCTCTATATAAGCTATAACTACCTAGTTTCTCCATGAACAACTCTTCTCACTGTGTTCTAAATATTATTACGCCGCCGATGGTAAATAAGAGAGACCCTGTACGAAGGCCAATTGGCTAGTGCCGGTTTCCGGCTTTATCATTTGTTTCTGTATCACGCGGAGCACCAGACTATTTATTTGTCAACATACGCGACAGCCGAGCGCCCGTTGATACAACCCACCTCGGACTACGTACCGGTGTCTTGAGGAGGCAGCTTTGATCGGTTGGTTTTACCAGGCTTGCCTTTCCCCTGAGTTGCTCAGTCCAAGTCACTCCCACCCGTAAAATTCTCTTACCCGCACACTACCGTACGCGCACTCGCCAATTGTGACACGTCCTTTTAACGCCGCGCCTCCTTCTCGGCAGTCCACTAGCTTAGACACGGATGCAAATAGACTTTATGCCCTTCAGGTTAAGACGACTAAGACGGGCCGCGCCTTCGGCTCTCACGCGTGGCTCCGTTTCACTTGTGCGGTGTGAACCTATCCTTCCTGACACTGTAACTAGAGATACTAGTAAGTATAGGTACGTAATATACTCACGTCCTGCTAAGCTCATACCTTTATTTGCTACTGAACTACCAGCTAACGTCGCTACCTAATCACCCTACCTACATATTACGTACGCTAATTAGTTAGTGTCATTATTGTACTGAGCTCATCACTAGACCCTCTGTTAGACTCACTATAACGCCGCGGTCACTATATCAACGGCGGTATGACGCTTTGAGGTGACTGCAGGCACGAGTCGGCATGTCAATGCATCCGCTCCCGTCACCGCACCTAAATTGTGTATTCATGCTCTGTCCGCGACCGCCATCTACAACCTGTCAACGTGCTCAATCGCACCTTCGTCCGCATCTTGCAATCCTCCTTGTAGGCAGAATATGGAGACAGCTGCTGGAATGTTCCTGCTGAAGCAACAGTTATCTTTGAATTATATAGTGCCCAGTATAGAATCAACTCGCAGAATCTATTTCGATCTATGGCTAGGTCTTTAGTCCATTGCGAGTTTACTCCAGGCAAGTTGCTCGCTACAGACTGCTCTCAGACATGAGGTTGAGAACGGGTTTCAAGATCTTACGAATGACACCATGGCGGCTATACGGGCGAATGTTAGAAGGATAAGACGCGGCTTTCCTTTTTTTCCCGAACCAGTTGGACATGTTCGTCGGCTTCCACCCTGTACGAAAGTTTGTATTGAGCATAGGATATCAGTTAACGAGGGTGGGGGTCGCAGGAAGTCCACTCCTCAAAATCGGGGAGGATGCCATGCCGGGCCCCCGCTATCCTAACCGTCTCACCAGATTTCAGGAGCCATGCACCCAATCAAATGTAATCATGGCATAGGACACCTAGAGAGAAGAAGGAAGAGAAGGAGAGAGAGGCAGTTGGATGAGGCAGGGATGAGGATAGTGCAGAAATCGTCCTAGGGTTTGAGTAGAGGAGAAATAGGCAGGCCGAAGAGATTTTCCTTTTTCAGCTTGCAAGAATTAGAAACAGACCAACGATGAATAAGAGAGAAAGACGATTTACCAGAAGTGTTTAGAGATGTTTTTGGCAAGAGCCAGAAAGATTTATAGGAGGATCAAAGAGGTTAGCGCACTTTTCGTTTGATGAACGCCCGTTTGCTCGACGAAGAGTATCGCGCACGATTCTACGCTGAAAGAAATTAGAAAGTGATAGAAAACGAATTTTTTCACGCCGATACGCACGTTCTTGCTGAAATACAGAGAGCAAGCACGGTCGAACATGGATTAAAAGGGAGAAAGATTTAGTCACGAAGGGAATAGCGGTGTCATACCAATCAAGATTACAGCTCCCATCTTATGGGAAGAAGCCGAATCGTCACCAGTCAATGCAGTCATTCCAATTAATTAGCGTAGAAGCAATGCAAGGCCACAATCGGCCCGATCAAGTGCCAGGAAAGAAATGCATATATATATATATATATATATATATATATATTATATATTATATCTATATTAATAATATATATATATATATATAATTTTATTATATATATATTATATATATATCTATTATATATATTATCTATTATAAGTAAATTATAATATATTATATATTAAATTAATATTAATATATATATTATTATATATATATATATATATATATATATATATTATTCATAATATACATTTTTATTGGTTTGAATTTATATTTGATTAATCAACATGTATTACTTATTCATTCTATATCCATCATATAGACAAAATTCAATACTTCCATTATTATACCTACTCCAATGATAACGCTGCCCAAAATATTTATTTTATATTGACTTTTTAATCATATGTAAGAAACCATAATTCAAGCCCATCCTTATAAATATCCAAATAATGCAGGATGCGTGATGCGGATGCGTGAATGTCAGTTTAAAATGTGAAGGGATTGACGTATAGCGGATGTCAAACTTAATGTATGCGGTCTATCAGGATGCGGTATGGCTGTCAATTACCTATTATATTACTCTATATCTTTATAATATATATTACTTTATTTATCATATTTATATTATTTAATATATATATAATTTTCTCAATATATTATATTATATCTATATATTAATAAAGAAATAAATCTGAACAAATTGGTTTTTACAATGGCTAAATTTTATTTAGAAAG
The DNA here is from genome assembly GCA_015478945.1 of Trachelipus rathkii. Classification (NCBI taxonomy): domain Eukaryota; kingdom Metazoa; phylum Arthropoda; class Malacostraca; order Isopoda; family Trachelipodidae; genus Trachelipus; species Trachelipus rathkii. The sequence continues at coordinate 21,901 of JABUQX010075722.1, forward strand.
TAAAAAAATGAAACGATAAAAAAAAACTAATTATATATCATCTCGAAAATTTTTCTAAGGTCAGTGATTATTCAGATTCACATTATGAACATTTTATAAATAAATAGGTTCTTTCTCTCTCAATAGACATAATATTTGCATGACTAATATATCTTGTATTAATCCATATTTCATGGCGTTGAAATATAAGAAAAATGAGTTTAACATGTCTAGTATACTCTACACATGATTATGATAATTGATCAAAATCGATAAGCTCTCTCTCATATATCTAGTCACAGTCCACCTAGAGACGAATCATGAGAACAAGCATCCTAACAGTTTTATAAGCCTCATATCTGTTTTCTAAATTAAATAACTATTCTTTTTGTTGTAATCGGATCATATATATCATCGTAATGAAATTCTCATTGATCGTTCACGATCGATCATGAGTCAGAGTCAGTCGCCTATCAAGTAATCTAGAATCGATCGAGATGATAACGAGAGTCTAATCGTAGTAGATAATGATCATTTGATCGAGTATCTATCTCTCTCTCGAGATGCAGATCTCGATCTCTCGATCGATGTCATAAATGCACTACTGCAGAGAGAGAAGAACTTCTTTCGTACTATCTCTCCGATTCTCTCTCTAAGAGATCTGTAGTATAGATTCGTCTCATGTCTCATCTCTTCGAGTACACGTCTCTCATGCCTCAGCATTTACTGTAAATTCCGTACTCTCTTGCTTTCACGTCATCGTGTCTTACTATCGTCTCATCGAGATAGATCATTTCTCTCGTCTTTCTCTATCTATTTCTTATCTTCTATCTATTCTATCTATATCCTTCTTTCTTCTCTTCTACCCCTCTCTTCCTTCTTTTACTGTATCACTATCTTCTCTAGCTCTTATAACACTAAGGGATTCTCCTCTACTCGTTTCAATAACAATATAAAGTAATCTCTGTTATTCGTATCTAACTTTACTCATCCCAAATAAATATAATATCCAACTCTCTATTTTAAGTCTCTTCGATCTACAGCATATATGTAATTAAATCCTGTTATACTTTATTCATAATATAATATTCACGTTTTTTACTTATTCTCAGTTGTTATTTCAGGTATGGTGATCAATTTATCATATAATTTCTATTCCTTATGGAAGAGTAAATCTGAAGATAGATGGGATAATGATACAGAGAACTAAAGGAGTTGGAATAAATCGATTTTAACACAGTATGATTAAGGATAAGAGTTTATAAACATTTAAATATCGAGATAAAAAAAAGATTTTAAACAATTATGAAAAGGTGTAATTATAAATATTAGGTTCATATATATACTCATATATGCATTTGTAACATAACCTGCGACCTACTTACGCGTCAAATGAAATATTTTAGAGTTTGACTTCAATCATTATATATTCTCTTTTTTTTTTTTTATTTTTGGTGCTAGTTGAGCACCTCACAACCTCTGGGATAAACGGTACGACTTTTTTCCTTTCTTCAGGTTATTTTAATGATGGTTATAATTAAACATCCTGCACATTGATGTAATATTGGATTCTCCGGCCTTATGCACCGGTGTTTGTGAGCCAGGGCACCCAACTGAATTTTTTTTGGCAAAAAGAGCATAAGTAATCCCAGTGTTTTAAAATTCCAAAAATATGTACCGGTTTGTTTCGTTCCTCTCAGCGGGCGTTAACCGTCTTGGCATATTTATATATTTTAGAAAGATATTTAAGATGAAAGCTAAAATGATTTCTGTAACAACAACACACCACACTTACACACACACAATATATTATATATTATATATTTATTTATATATATATAATATATATTATATATATTATATATATATATTATTTATATATATAATATATATATATATTATTTATATATTATTATATATATAGGAGAGCGGTAATAGTACTTGTACTTGTACTTAAGTAAATTTTTTTGGAGTACTTGTCTTGGGGTATCTAAACGAGTGTATTGGTATTTGTACCTTTCTGTGCATACTTTTATAATTGAAAATTACAAGTACTTGCAAATACTTTTGGCATTTTTAACTTGCCAATATTTTTTTTTCTATCATTTCTTACGTTTGATTTAATTTCCTTATGTGATGTCTTTAAATAATTTCCATTTATGATCATAAAGTACTTTTGTATATAATCTTTTAAATATTATTTCCACTTATAAATATAAATTTTATTATATATATATATATATATATATTATTATATATATATATATATATATATATATATTATATAATATATATATATAATATTATATGGCGAGATGGTGAATAAATTGGTTTGGAAGTTTGTTAACCAATAGCGTTTATGGATTGTATAATAATTTTATAATAAGGGTAAATTTTTACCGCATGAGAAACGTTTTTACCATTAGGAAATTATGATAAAGAAATGAAATTTTTTACAATTTGTTATCAAAAATGGAACATTGAAGATTGAAAAAATAATTTAAATTTGCAAATAAAATTTCGATTTACTAAATTTGTTTGAATACGTGGATGCCATTTAATGATGATTCTTTTCGTATGAAGAGGGTCAAATGAAACCTATTCTTTTCGCAAAACTATAATCTTTTTTGGCAATATTAAAATTCTGGACCATGAAGTGCCAAATCTTCTTAATGTACGCAGTAAGGTGCTAAGAATGAACCATCAGGACTTTACCCATGAAGGGGCTCTTTGAAATCTCTAGGACTGGGAACCCTCAGATGTTTAGTTTTTTCTTCCAAAGGTTCATTTTTATTATTTATATTTAGTGACCTTAGGTTTATGTCGACATTGTAGTGAATGTTGTGGAAGAAATATATATTGTATATTTAATATAATTATAATAATAATATAATAATATATAATATAATAAATATAATAATAAATAAAATAATAAATATATATAATATAATAAACAAATAATAATAAAAAGAAAATATAATTGTAACAATAGGTAATGGTAATAAGGTGATAGTGGTAATAACAATAATGATAATAATAGTAATAATGGTCATATTTATATTTATATGTGTATATTTTTTATGTATTTTATATTTATTTATTTAAAAGCGCCCGATAGCTCAGTGTTAGAGCACTCGCCAAACAAAGCGATGGGTCCCAGGTTTGCAACTGGTCGGGTGGGAGAATGTGAGCTATTCTCCCCTTCGGCTTGGCTTCGTCCTGCTCGGACGTTAAATGAGCACACCTCCTCCTTGATTAGGGCTCAGACCGTGAGTGACGGTGTTTATCTCTGTAAAAAAAACTGTAGGTATTATAGGGGAATTAGTTTATTGAGTGTTGTAGGAAAGAAATATGCTGGTTATTTGGTCGAAGAGAGTCCGTCGAGTAACTGAAGGACTGATTGGTGAGGAACAAGGTGCGTGTAGAAGTGATAGAGGATGTCTGGATCAAATCTTTACATTGAAACAAATGATTGGGAAAATGAGGGAGGAGAAGAATAAATTGTATTTAGGTTTATGGAATGCCACATAACAGCGTGATGATGGATTAATAGGGAACTCTATTGCAGGTGGAAGTGATATATGGTGTTGGTGGTAAGCTTCTGAATGGAATCAAAAGCTTGTATGAAGATAGTGAAGAGAGTGTAAGAATAAATAGAGTCGAAAGTGATTTGTTTAATATTAATAGCGGAGTGAGGCAGGGATGTGTTGTGTCTCCTTGGTTATTTAATTTGTATATGAATGGGGTTAGAAAAGAATTAGATGTGGAGGTGGCAGGGGATGGTGTTAGAATGATGGAGAATGAAGCGAGTGGAGGGTTCCCTACCTATTATATGAGGATGATTTGGTTTTCATGGACGAATCTAAAGGAGTTTGAGAGGATTGTAGAGAGTTTGGCACTGGTGTAATAGAGGGTTTGAAGTAAACGTAGATAAGAGTAAGGTTATGGGTGTGAGTGAGGAAGTCTCGATGTGAGTTATGTTAGTGGTGAACAGCTGGAAAAAGTGTGAGTTTAATGAATTTAGTGTACATGTTGGATGAAAAGAACGGATGATGCAAGTGTAGTTAGGAAAGTTTGAATGGCAAGAATGGTAGCTGGTGCAGTTAAATGTGCTTGTGGAGTACAGGGACTAAGTCTTGAGTGCGTGTGTCTTATTTGAGGTATGTATTACCTGTGTTTAATGTATAGTAGTGAGACTATGGTCTTGGAATAAGAAAAGGTATAGATCTAAGTACAATGTGTTACCAGATGGACAATTAGTGGATTTTAGGTGTGAAAAATTATCAAATGAGAACTACTATTAGAGAGTTGTGGTGGTGTGAAGATGGGTAGATGTGAAGAATAGGAAGATAACATTGATTGTTTAGGATCATTGGAAAAGGAGGATGATATCGGTTGGTTAAACGGATATATAGTGGTGATGTGTGCTGGGAATGACCGGCTGGAAGGGATACCGAGAAAAGTGGATTGAGTCAGTAAACGGAAGCCTGGGGAAGAATGTGACGTTTGTTCAAGAGGCGAGTAAGAAAGGTTGCTAACGAGAAAATGGCGGGATTTGTGAATTGGGTATGATTGTTAGCCCACCATCGGGGCAAGGGATGACACCAATTGAAAGATGCACAGTGAGGCGTCGTCGTCCGTGAAGCTCTAGTGGATTTTCTGAACTGCTACGTGTTCTCACTAAAGGTATAATGGGGATAAGGCTGGCCTTTCGTTTCAACTTGCTTCAACTTCTTCTACTACTTTCTTTGTTTCCGTTCACTGTATGATCCTTCCTAGTCTTGGAAAGCAGAATTTGGTGATGAGTAAATATACTATATATATTATTTTATAAATATATATATATATATTATATATTATATATAATATATATATATATTATATAGTATATATATTATATATATATATATATTATTTTATATCAAATTAATATATACTTTTTTGTACTGTATTGAAATTCAAATTGTACTTGTACTTGTTTTTGAACAATTCGTTAGGTACTTGTACTTGGTTACTTGAAAAGTGATTGAACCCAAGCCTCGATATATATATAATATATATATTATATTATATAATATATATAAATATCCTTAATATATATATATTATTATATATAATATATATACATATATATATATATATATATTATATTTATATACTATATTAGTGAATGGAGCGAAAGCTGAAATTTGCTCAGGGTTGCTGGTTCTAACTTTTCAACAACGTGTTTGCGGTTGCAGTTCTGCAATAAAAAGAAAATCGATACAATTGCTTTGTTACTACACACCACTAATATACTACTACCCGAATATATTTAATAATAATATATAATAATCATAATAATAAAATAATAATAATAATATCTATAATTAATTATATATATAATAAATAATATATAATTTATATAATAATTAATAATAATAACATCATCAGTAATATTATAATATATTATAAAATTTCATCAGATAAATAATAATGCTAAAATACATAATAATGATATTATCAAAAAAGATATTAATCAAACAATGTAATAATGATAATAGGTTATAACAGATAAGTAATATAAGAATAACACTCAAAGAATAATACTCAAAGAATTTGCCATTTAAAATTGAATCTACCAAAGCAAATAATGAGATAATAATAAATAATTATAATTAATATAATAATAATAATTAATAAGTAATAATAATATTATTATATTATTATATTAATTTATTGAGGCATAACTTTAATATATATGTATAAATGTACATTTAATACTATATATATATATATATATATACATTAAATATTTAATAATATATATTATATATAACTATATACTACTAAATATATCTATATTTCTATATATTTATATAGTATATAGTGATGGAGCGAAGCTGAATATTTGCATAACCGCGGTTGCGGTTCCTAAACTTTTCAACAACCGTGTTTGCGGTTGCAGTTCTGCAATAAAAAGAAAATCGAACAATTGCTTTGTTTACTACCACACCACTACTAATACTACTACCACTAATAATAATTAATAATAATAATAATAATAATCGATATAATCAATAATAATAATAATATAATAATAATAATAATAATAATATAATATAAATCATATTATAAAATAAGAATAATATATATAATATCTAATAATATAATAATATAATATATAATAATAAATAATATAATATATAATAAATAATATATAATAATGAATAATAATAATAAATAATATAATAATATAATAATATAATAATATAATAATATAATAATGATAATAATGATAATAATGATAATAATGATAAATAATGATAATGATAATAACTTTTTGATGAATAATATAATAATATAATATATATATATATATTAATAATAGAAATATATAATAGATATAACATATTAAAAATAATAAATAAAAAGAATTTAATAATGAATAAATAAAAAAATAAATATAATAATTATTATTATATTTTATTCTTATTATTATTATTATCCTAATTATTAATTATATTTTTTATTATTATTATTATTATTATTAATTTTATTCATAAGTATTTTTTTAAGTATATTTTTATTTCATGATTCATTTTATGAGTCTTTTATTATTATTCTCATTATTATTATTATTTTAATTATATTATTATTATTATTCTTTTAATTATTATTATTATTAATTATTTACTTAATTATTAATCCTGAACAAATTTTTATAAATTTCAGATCGTTTAATATGCATTTTAGCCCTTGTTTACAGTTAAACAGTCGAGAAGCCCACCCCACACGAACACCGCGCACAATCATCTATTCATGATCACACACCACACAGACACTATTATTTATACTATTATATATTATATAATATATATATTTTAATTATATATATATTATATAATATATTATTATTATATATATATTATTTTATATATATTATATTATATATATATATATAATTTAATATATTATATAATATTGAATTGTAGGTAATAGTAAGATTATGGTAGTGATGGAGAAGAGTCGCGTTTTGGAAGTTCGTTAATAGAGTGCAAAGTGTCTGAGTTTTAAATAGTACAAGGGTGTCTCCAAAATAGATTCTTCCTTCTATATGCTTTTTGTTGTTTTTTTTCAGGGTGTATACTATAATCAGAATAGCATGAAGAATCACCTTAGCTTTTGAGAGAGAAGTTTGTCTTAAATGCTAATTGGACATCGGAATTGCACGGAAGTGCAAATACGGTTCAGAAGGGAGTTCGATAACCCCCACCACGCACAGACAATTGCCTCATCAGAAGAGCAATTTGAAGGCAATAGACGGAACCCGTTCCAACCGTCACAGAACGTTCTGGACGCACGGACTTCACAACCCAGCAAAGGAAGCAGAGGTACAGGAAACTATCCGATCCCCAAGGAAATCTTACGCAACAGCTCGGGAGACACCATCTCAAAAGATAGCGGCCCGCATCTTGAAGCGTCTACCCTGGAAATGCTCATACAAGACTAGTCCATGCTCTATTGAAGACGATCGGACCCGAGACTTCATTTTGGTGAATGTTACCTGGCTATTGTGCAGAGATGCAGGGTTTCCACACAAAATTGTCTGGAGTGATGAGAACTAACCTTAAATTATGGCTGAATTATCGCCATAAGATGTACTACTTGGGGTCCTGTATTTCCCCTGTTTAAAGCTGAACTCATTTAATACCAGGGTACTGTGGTGGTGTAGCCATTCAGCATTCGGCATCATAGGCCATTTTTTAACTGGAGCGGTCGATGGGGGAGAGGTACCCTTGCTGCAGAGTCGGTCGGTCCACACTTGGAGAGATGTTTTTGGTTAACGACGTGATTTACTTTCACAAGATGGAGCACCTCCCACTAACGCGATGGTAAGCTCAACCACCTCGAGCAGCAATTTCAAATACTGATTGGACGAAGTGGTGTTTGACATACCATGCTGCGTTCCCCAGATCTCACGCCAATGAAACTTTTTATCGGATACCTAAAGGAAGGTTTATCGTCAAAATCAAAGAACGATAAAATGCATTGAAATTGGAATCGAAAGACAATGTCCGACACTTCCATGACTGTTTCGTGTGTTTGCGACTTAATTGGTTCGCGTTTATCAGCCTGTGTCTGGCAATGGCGTCATCATTTCTTGAACATTTGTGAACGTGGACTTCTTTAAATACATGTATGTTCTGTAATTCTAGCCTTTAAACCTGTCACTATGTTCATAAATAAAGTTTGCATAGTCTTTCAAAGTGTTAGCACATTATTTTGAGACACCCTTATTTAGGAAATATGTTGGATGAAAAGGGAACGGATGATGCAGAGTGTAGTGGAAAGTTTGTGAATGGTGGAAGTGGTGCGCTTAATCTCTGGTGGATGTAAAGGGACTAAGTCTTGAGTGCGTTAAAATTTTGCTTGAGGGTATGTTGCTACCCGTGTTAACGTATAGTAGTGAAACTATGGTCTGGAATAAGAGGTATAAATCTAATTTACAATGTGTTCAGATGGACAATCTTAGGGGCGTGTTAAGTGTGCGAAGAATTGATAAAATGAGGAATGAACGCATTAGGGAGTTGCGTGTCGTGAAGAAATTTGCAAATGAGAGAATGAACGAGAATACATTGGGATGCTAAGCTATATAATAATTTGCTAGTCCATATGTTAAACGATTATGCAATCAAAATAATGTTCCCTATTTTAATTTCTAAAAGTCTTCTTCCTTCATAGATCTATTTCTAATATATTTAGTATATAAAGGTTAAAAAAATTAAAAGTCATACAACATTCAGCCAAAAACGAAAAAACAAAACAACGAAAATCATTGGTGAAGCTTAAGCGTTCCTTCAATCTGAAAAACTTTGACTTAAGAGGAAATTTAAAAAAAAAAAAGAGGCGGAGCTTAAATTACTACTCCTCACTGTCCTCACTAACCGCCCAGTGCTGAAAGCACAATATGCTAAAATATAAACTTGAAACTGACACCGTGAAAGATCTGTTCCTGAGAAAGACAACAATGAACTGAAAAAAGAAATATATGACGTTATGAACACGTTGATAGAACCAAATTAACACTTCGGTAATAGATGATGGAAATTTCATTCTTATTCTTCTTCTCCGAGAAAGGATATAAACATAAAACCTACGGATATTTCCTCTTTGCTTAAGTAAATATACGACACAAGTAAGAGAGGATGAAAAGTTCGTCTTTTTTTAAATCCTGGATCAAAATAAGAGAAAGATGTAATTTTTACCAGATCAGAAAAAGTCTTACGGGCTCTACCATGGGGTGTTTTAATTTTTTTTATTAAAAATTTCAGAAATATATATATATTTCTAATTGGGTAGAAAATTGCAATATATTGGTATTATGTTAATAGATAACTAGGATAAAAATTTAATTTATTAAAAAAGGTTATTTACTGTAGTTTACTGTAATTTACTTTTTTCAACTATTGTAGTATTTTCTGTCTTTTCTACTTTACTTTAAAAAAAAAAATCTTTTTATTTTTTTTGACATATAGGTTTGTTATATTGATATAAAAACTCTCATAAAGAGCCAGGGTCACCATTAAAATATGTAATCATCTCAGTGTGTAATATTTGCATGTACATAATAGCATGTGTACCATATACATCTGTACGCCTTTGTAAGTTGGCTGACTTCCATACCCTCATGTACACTATTATAAATATCCATTAAAATAATATCTGTTGTTGAGGCACTTTGAACTGCTTAAAAAGAATTTTGTGTTAACCAATAAGATGTACGCTCCAGAAACTGGCTGACGTTCTTGCTCAAGTTGAGAAGGATGAGGAGAAGAGCCTCGACATTGTGCTCAGGGAGGACGTGAGTTTGTCCTACGTCTGATCCTCCATAATATTCAAATAATATAAATGAAAATACTAATTACTTTAAAGTTGAGTTATTGCAGCTAATTATGCTTGATAATACAACGAGATTTTGCTAAAAGCCTTATTTGCCCGATTGGCAAGAAACTATAAAGTATTCCATACAAAATTCCTGTAAAATAAACAATCGTCATTAATTACTTTTTTTCATTACTCCAATAATTAATTTAATCTTCATTATATATATATATATATATAATATAATATATAAATATATATATATATATATAATATAATATATATATATATATATATATATAATATAATATATATAATATATATATATATATATATATATATATTATATATAAGAACTGGGCGTTGCGCCACCGAGTTGCTCCTATGCGCCATGCCGCACTATCAACTTGTAGGCGGCACAAAGGCGCATAGGCGCAACAATTTTTAAAAAAAGGGCGGACTAAGCAAAGGCGCACAGCAAATTCTCTGCGCCTATAGCCGCGCCTATGAACAGGAACAAAGCATTTTTTTTACCCTTAAAAGTTAGAGCTTAGAAGCGTGGCAAACTTGTTTCATTCTTAAAAACCAGTGTAAAACTATTATATATATATATATATATATATATTATATATATATAATATAATATATATATATTATATATATATATATATATATATATAATAATATATATATATATATAATATAATATTATATATTATATATATTATATATATATATATATAATATATAAATATATATATATAATAAATTATATATATATATTAATATATATATATATTATATATAAATACTGTATATTATAAATACCCGTATATTATATAAGTTACATTTTATTTGTAATGACTATTGTTTGTGTGAGAGGGAATCTCTCGGACTCGTTGATTCGAGCGATGCCGAATGTGTCTCAAAACGACATACTTATGAGATATGGACCGCCCGATGAGAAGACCTCCACAAAGAGTTATATATACTTAACTTATAAAAAATAAGAAAAATAAGATTATAAAGCTATAATATATATAATATAAGCTATATATATATATTATATATTTATTCACTAATTAAATCTTGCGCGTAGATATTACAATCAATTTATTAAGCAGTTGCCTATAATTATAGAGTGAGTTACTATTATGTTTATGGTACGCCTAAACAACTATCTTTATTTTGCGACGCTCACTCGCTCAGCGCTCGAGTATATTATATTAAGGTAGTTGTAGTTATTGACAGTGTAGTCACTAAGTTTGTTAGTAACATAGAGATGTTCATGTACCTAAAATAGTGCACACAACAGAAAAGTAAAAAGAAATATCTTAGAATCACTGAAAAAATTTTATCCAATAACGTTATTAAATACTTAGAGGTTATAACTCTAGTTTAATACACCTTCTCAGTCGAAAGTCAGTACTTTGAGAGACAGTAAATTGATAATTTACATATTAAATACAGGTAAGTCGAATTAGTTATATTAAGCTCAAATTCATGGATATATGTTGTTACTTTTATCCGCATATAGTATAGTATATAATGGAAGAGTAAATGAATATTGATTTATAGATATTAATTAATTATTATTATTATTATTAATCGAGTCTTTGCAGTTATTAAATTTATTCTGGATTGATATGTTGAAATCAAGTTGATTATATACTTGAAACAAATCTGGGGGCAAATTGAAATAAGGTAAGTACAATTATGTTAATATGTAGTGCAAAAGGAAGTGTATGCGGATGTGCTAAAGTTAATGGAAAGTAAAAATGTTAAACAGCGAATTGGAGTGGATATGAAGAGGTGTGAAAGCGGTTAAAAAGGTAAAATAATAGTAAGTTGAAATAAATAAGCATATTTAGAAGCAAATGATTATGAAGTTTCAAAAGAAAGATGCTAAAAATAATTATATTAAAGGAGGAAAAAAAGATATAACTAAATAAAGGTTTAGGTTATACGATAAAAGATGCATAAGTAGACGGTAAATGAACAGTTTGGAAGTGAAGGATGATAATGAGTAGACAATACAAGGAATAATTACCAGGAAGCTTATCTTCTGGATAGGAATAAGCGCGAAAGGTTAAAGAAATGAGAATAATGATAGGGAATTCTGCTTAAGAATTATAATGTAATTAAGGTGATGGTATGCTATATTTGTAACTGATGAATATTAGTAGATGTGATGGGAATGTGGTCGGATAAGAACATCTGTTCGAAATAGTAATTATATCCTGCACATATTACAGTAAATGATGAGGTGTTTAGTGAATGTGTGTGGTTTTGATCGTGCAAGAAGGAATAGGTAATTTGGGGATGAGAGGTTTCATTAGTAAGGAAGGAGGTAATGGGTATTAAGGGTGAGAAAGTTGAGAGATACGGAGTAAATCTGCAGGAATTAAAATGAAATTAACTTAGTGAAATAATGATTCAATGAAAGTACGAGTATAAGGCGAGATATGTGTGATAGATTGATATTTGGATTTGAGATAGATTGTTATATGTAATAAGCGTTTATATTAGGATAGGGTAATAGTTCCAAGGGAATTGAGGAGAGCGGTAATACGTAAATAGTACCTATATATATAACATTTTTATTATAATAAGGGTAAGTAGGAGAAAAGAGAGGATACATTGATAGATAATTATAGGGTGAATAATAATTTATTATATGAGTGTGGTTCCTGATATATCACGTTACTGCGATCACCTCAGAGCTGATCATTCGGCGGCGCGTTTATACGTATTGCATGCCGTTCGCGATTCGATAATAAGCAGTGGCGTTCGAGATGTGAATCTTTGAGAAGAAAAGTGATCGTGTATACTAGGATGTATGAAATCCGAGTAGCGATGCCGTTTTACGGCAGGCAGTGAGAGTGAAGTTACATGTGATATTTGTTGGCTCATGAAACATATGTGATATGATATCTGTGAGCGTCTACACTACACAACACAAATTACATATGATAGAGAAAATGAGGAGAAGAAGAATAAATTATGAGAATAATAGTGAGAGGATGATGTATATTACGAAGTGATTTTTACCAAAGTCTTATCGGAGACCAGGATATTGATTAATATCGAGATACTATGAGGAGTACAGCTCTTGTTCGAAGGCGACAGAGCTGATTAGATGAGTTATACAAATTTTGTGATAGATATGGTAAGGTTAGCGCCTTCTGAGAAAATGGAAGCGAAAGAGGAGTATGGACAGCGCCAATTAGTCTCTGTAAGCAGCGTGTGTAAAGAGAGATAGAATAGTGCGTCAATGGAGATGGATGATGGAGTGTAACTTAGTGTAATTATATAGCGGAGGTGAGACAATAGAAGAGTTAGTGTATTATGTTCATTCCTTATGTGTTATATTTACCAATGTGTATATAGTGTAATTGGGATTATGAAAGAATTCAAGTAGTTGGGATTGCTGAATGATTTTTAGAGGAGGTATGGAGTAATTGGACAGGAGTTATTGGAGGAGGTGATCAGACTTTACGAATTAGTATGCGGATGATTTGGTTCTGTTATGTTAGGCTAGTATCTGAGAGAGTTTTAGTAGAAGTAATGAGGTGGAGATGATTTGGGAGCAGGGTATGTAAATAAGGTAGTGGGTTTGAAAGTAAACGTAATGAATAAGAGTAATATAGGTATATTAGTAGTTGTGAGTATGAGGAACAGTCCTCAGATGTTGTAAGTTTATAGTTACGATGTATAAGTCAGTATACTGGAGCAAGTGTGATCTGAGTTTTAAATATTTAAGGGTATAGTGTTGGATAGAAGAAAGTGAGATACGGATGATTAGCATGAGTGTAGTAGGATTAAGTTATTAGTGTAAATGCGAGCAAAGGAAAGGCGGCTGGCGACGCACACATTCACACATTATCGAGTTATTGAGTTGAGAATGTAATAGGTGAACTATAAGTTCATTGAGTGCGACTAGAGTTACAATGAGGGTATGTATTGTATTATGCCACTGTGAGTTATATGTATGGTATGTGTATGTACTATGGTCTGAGAATAATGAACAGTTATATAGATCATTAAAGTTTACAATATGATGTTTCAGAATTATATATATATATATATTATATATATATAATTATATTATTAATAAATATATAAATGGCTAAATTGATAGAGAATGAAGAATGTGAAAAGTAATTTAAATAAAGTAGATGGAAATTGACGTATTTATATGAGATCTTAAGTATTGGAGTTGATGAAGAATAAGGATATAATGAGTAGAATTATAAGAAAGATATGTTGAAGTAAATGGTTTGGTCATATGTTGAGAAAGAGGAAATGAATATGAAAAATAGAATTCGTATTAGATAAATAATGCGAATATGTATAATGAGATTGGAGATAGAGAATAGTATGGGAAACACTGACCAACGATGAATAAGCTGGGAGAAAAGCCTAAGCAACGCAGAATAAGTGGACCTTTGAGAATGGTCAGGGCGTAGAATAAAACGAAAATTTCCGATCTTATAGAGACACCGTAGAGTATTGAGTTATATTTGCAAGATGCTGAAGAATAAGATCGTCGCGTGCATAAGAGGCAGAGACATGGTCGCGACGTGGGAGTTATATGTGAGGAGGGCTAAGTTTGAGATTGTGGTCTCCACTACTGGACCAGAGATACGAACCCTGACAGTTGAGAACGATTTTTTTTTCTCAGCTTAGTCTTAGAGGAACCGTACTTGGCTCTTTTATCTATGTAATGTCGCGTATAGTGCGCGGTGGATTATCTTTCTGTTGCTGTACGAGACGACTACTTCAATCTACACTCATATGGTTACAGACGAGAGGGGGCGGTAAGGCTGGGGCTTTCATTTCTCCCAGACAGTTTGGTCTCACATGTTCTGCCTACTGCATTATTCTTTTCCGAGACTGCGCTATTGCCTATAACCAACAGCACCTATAACCCCTAAATACCGAGGCTGAGCGAGTGGAGCGATCGCAAAAAACGCCAAAGTTTAGCGTTTAGGGGCAAAGAGGCACAATGGATGAAGAAAAGAAACGAAGAAGAAAACGAAAAATTACATTTAAATATTAGGCTTATATAATAATATATGATTGTAAAACGAGGATACGTAATTATTAAGGAAATAAATATCAATTAATCTGAATGTATAACTATACTATATAAAGGTAGTATATCCCATTATTTATTGGAGGAGGCTTATTCATCCTGAGGGCCTATATATATATATATACCATTGGGCTGGGTAGCCCTACGGCAATCGCTCGAGACCTATCAGTATACTCATAGACCTTGCCAGTCCGGCCTGTATAATTATTAAATTAATATATATATATATATATAATATATACTTAATATATATATCTATATATATATTATAATATATATATATATAATATATATATATATAATATATTAAAAATCTTCTTCTTCACTTTTTTCTACACTAATACTCTTTTATCTCACCCAAGACTATGAGGGGGTATAAGTAGTGTGTAGCGTACATGCATCACAAGAATAATAGAAAGAGTAGAAGAATATGACAAAAGGCTAAAATAAAGAAAGCCCAAGCCTTTAGCTCGAGCGTCCACCACTGTATTCCATTATAATATTTAATATATAATGAAAACTCACGTCGCAGTACAGATAAAATTCCATACCCTTAAGTAGTACATTCATGGGAACGCTGCAGAAGCGGATCTCATATACGCTGTAGGTTCATCCCCTGGCCACTAGAGTGGGCCAACAACTCATATACCCTCACAAACCCCTAGCCATTCTTCCTTAAATTACAATTAGCACCTTTCTAGCTCACCAGGGTCACACTGAATAATTTTTAGATATTGTTTCCCTGAACTTTCTACTATGACCAAAAATACAGTGTACATAGAGTTTTTCCTAACACATTGACATACAAAAGGCCGAGCGCGGTTCGTTATTCTTCTATTAGTGCTGCTCGTAACTTATTATAAATGATCGTAGTAATATACAAATATATATAATGCTTTGTTGCTCTAGTGTCATCTAAGGTCTTAGCGCCATGCAGAATATCAGTGCGACATTACAAATTGAAGATAGAAAATTTAATCGTCTTCTGTAGTAAGACTGTCGCTTCCACTTGCATCATAGATTCCGCCGATTGATATTCATAAAAAATTTAGTTTGTGTGAGCGTAATCAGCCTATACCCCCTGATTGTCGTTCACTTCCATAGTGTGCCCGTCACACACAGATGACTGTTAATCGCTTTTTATTTTTTCCAAAAAAGCGAGAAACGGTTTTACTAACAACAGTAATGACAAGAAAAATAGTAACAAATTATAAATAAGCGCTGTTTAGGCACATTAATGCACGAGACGCCCTAGTTAGAACTTACTCGTACTAACTGAGAGTAAATCACAAAAGTTTCTAAATGGGGAGATTTAGATCAACTTTTTCTTCTCAAGCATAATTTTATAAAATTTATTGAATTTTTAATATATATGATGGAGTTTATCTTCTGTTTAAATATAGTATATAATATATAGAGCTTCATTTTCTCAACTAATCTAATTTACTTTGCTATTCAAGTTTATTGAACTGTATGGATATATAAATAATCCCTTTATTTTTACACAATAACCTTGATTTATTTACTCACTTCTTTTCTTTCCTGAGTTTTTGACTCCTTTGAGATGGTTATTATTAATATAATTATCTCACTTGGACAATAGCTACATTATATATTTGATTCAACACATTATTTTTTGAGTGATAGAAACTTTTAAATGAAATTATACATCTAATTCATGAGATATATCTTATTGAAGTAATGAAAAAGACATATGTAAGTTCACAATGTTTGCTACGATTGAGAATATTATTCTATGATCTCACTCGAGATATTTTCTTTTTAGTATTCATTCGAATCACTAAATCTTTGAGTAGTCTATTTTGACCAGAGAAAATCTTCTGCCTTCCAATGTCGTATTCCATGCGAAAAATATCAAGTCCTGAGATTTGACACATATAATAAGTTGCGCGAGACATTACACGCATACACTTCGAGATTTCTGCTAATTAATCATATGCTGAATTATAATTGAGAAGATACATCACATCATCACTACACAGAGATCCTCTTATAGAAGGGACAAAGTCAGCCGATGGAAACACACAAGAGTTTCTTGTAAATTATTTTGACACTTTCTAGAGAGTGTAAATGCAAATCTCAGAGCCTGTATCTATCTGCATAGCAGTAATATGCTGTCATATTTTGCCTCTGTATCTTCGGAGACCAACAGAAGTTATAATCTATTCACGGATATAATTTGTGCTCGATATCAGCACCATTTGTCCCTTCTAGTCAAAATAATATACACACACAAATCTCGTTTGTTTCCCCACTTTTATTTACCTTGGTCTGTTCGATAATTATTCACCCAGTTGTTAGAGAGATCATTATGAGTATTCAGGCTAATGCTCCTTCAGCCAGGATTTTACCTATTCTTTTTCATGTCATTTATTTATGATTTGCACTTGATCTTGCATTCAAGTTTTTAGTATGTAAATATCATCTTGCAAAAAGCTTAGTTGTTTGGTTGTAGCAGGCATTTATCGGTTGATTTTCTAAATACATTAGTACGAGACATTGAATCTATGTGAACAGTGAAATGAACGCAAGGTATCAGTTTGACTAGTCCAATACCTGGTCGTTATGTTAAGTTATTTTTTTGTTTGAAGTCATTTTTATAATAAATAAATCAATATCTTCAATCATATCAAAATCAAAAATATCACATTCGTCCAAACCTCAAAAATATAACCACCTTATCAAAAAGTATTAATTTACTAAGAAAAGATAATAAACAGATTAAGTTAATAAGTCACATCCTTATAATTAATTAAATACCAATCGGATAATAGTAGGATGAACTTGGAACAATACCATCTACGAACAGAATTGAGGAAGTATAAATATAGTAGGTAATTAGTTAGACTTAAAAACTAGAAGAAACACTGGATATATAATGTCAGATTTTATAATGGAAATGTCATTCCTCGCCATCTCTTATTCATTCAACTTATCAAATACATACTCTCATTCCAACAATTATACAGTAAATGGCCATAAAAAATATATGAAAAATATGTAATTTGGTCCATGGATCATGTCTTCATGTTTTGAAAATTTTAAAATTTACCCCTACTATACGACTTTTTTGGATTACCCTACTTATCCAGCATATCTTATAAAACCATTTCCCCCTTGACATTTCCCTGACAATTTTTTTTTTCATGACCTTTCCCTGACTTATTCGCAGACTAAGTGTGAATGGCCTGTAAGCGCTCGCCTCTGCCTAAACTCATACTTCTCTACTTCAGAAGAACGTCTTCCTCTACAATGACATCCTCATTCGCAGTGTCATCCTCATCCACAATGATATCCTCTTCCGCAAAAACTACCTCATCAATATACCATTGCTGAGCTTAGCCACACAAAGGCGCAAATAGGCGCAAACAATTTTTTAAAAGGCGATAGCAATCCAGAATGATCAGCATCTCAAGCAATCACTTTTTCCACTATGCATGCCAAGCGACCCTAATCTTACAAGACGATCCGCGAAACCTCATTATTCTCTCGATTGATACAGCCCTGTATCATTACAAAGCATTCTTCCTTTAACCACTGCTTTAAAAAGCATATTACGAGCTCTAGACTAGCGAGTATGGCTCAATTACACATGTATCCTTCAATTTAATCATTCTTCTCAACATCGCTAGCACGCCCTACTAAAGAATCGCCCTCCAATGCTGTAAGTACATTGAAAACTAATTAACGCACTTCTATACTTATATTACCATAACTCATAAGTCTCTACTTAACTATACATAAAAACACATAGGTATACAACATACCGCTCTAATGCATAAGACATCTATAGCGCACTCAAGATTTTAGTTCCCTTTACATTCACCAAACGATTTAAAATTGCACCAGCCACCTTCACTAGTTTCCATAATCTGTTCAACACTCTGTCATCATCTGTTCCCTTCTCATTCCCAACATATACCACTAAATATTTAATACTACCGACATCATTTATCCAGTTGCTCCACCTATATATCTAAACATAACTTCACTACATGTAAGAGAACTATCTACTCTACTCACCACCATTAAACCATAACCTTACTCTTAATCAAACGTTTACTTTCAAACCCCTCCTTTTAACACTAAACCTCTGACCTAAAATCTTCTGAACCCTCCTCAAACTCTTCTTCAGAATTTCCTACCACACCTTTACCCATATCTTATCGAGCATTAATATACCTAAAATTACTAATACGCAATTATAATATTATATATAATATATATATAATATATATATATTAATAAATATAAATTAATATATATAATTATAAATATATTAAATATATATATATATATATTAAATATATAATATAATAACTATTATTATATATATAATTATTATATAATATATATATATATTATATATATACATATATTAATATATATATTAATATATATATATATATATTAACATATAAATAATTAAATTACAGGCCCTATATAGAGGTACATATGGCAAGGTCGTACTGGTCGGCGTATTGTATATCACTATAGAGAGGCCCTACCAGCTACCATAATGAGGTAGCCTACTCGAGTAAGAAGCATACCCCCCAATAACTATCCAGCATATTTAACTATTAATTTTAATATGTATATAGTTTTAATAGAAATAATAATGCTAAGTTTGATTATATACAAATAAGAATCAATGTAAATTTAAATACATTTATTCTGCAATGTTTAGCAGTTGCCTCTTATTTGGATCAGGATTTCAGGAGGATGCGTTTGGGTTTAGGTGGCGGCTGAGGCTTCTAGGGATAACGCCGACACTCTTAAATTGTTCTGGCATCTGTTCCTCGTGGTACTCCTCCATGATCTACCGCTCGCTCAGCCTCGTATTAGGGTTGTAAGTTAGTGCAGTGTAGGCAGTTGTGTCAACACTCGTAGCACAGATCGTGGGAAATCACCAAGCACGTATAAAAAAGGTTAGGTCTTTAAAATATGTCAGCAGAAGGCAAAACAAAAATCTATTTATATAGATAACTTAAGAAAAGATAATAATTTCCAAAACTTAATATATTCATTATACAGTAAAATATCGCACTTAAGTTCTATAATATATATATATATATATATATATATATTATATATATATTATATATATTTCTCCAACTTGGTTCTGCCACTCATGCAGAAACTCGCACACAGAAATCCAAATCCCCCACCCCCATAATTCAATCAACATACATCATTTAAATATCAATGGAATAAAAAATAAAATAAAGAACTTCACCACACCCTAACTGGATACAATATACATATTAGCACTTACACGAGAATTCAATCTCTTACAGGACACTTACCTCTCTGAATTTTTTAATTACACAATTCTAAGACAACACAAAAATCCTCCAAATATTGCTTCGTAACACTCATACGCAAAAACATACAATCACACACACAATGCCTTATGAACAATGACCAAAAATCCAATTACCAATCAATAGAAATACAAGTCAATAAAATAAAATACATACAACCTAATTAATTTTTATATCCCAAATCTACATTTCAATATTGTCCACAGGATTATATCCCAGACCTAACCACCTTAACGAAATATAATAACCTAATATTGGCGGGGACTTCAATGCATGCACATCACACTGCATGGCTTAACACCCACACTCATAACTTACTTATCAATAATTTATATGCCCTCATCAGTAACTTTAACAATAGAAACCAGCCAACTAGAAGCCCTCTACAATATAACCAGAGCTCCACATCCCCTGATATCTCCTTCAGCTCTCCCCCAAATTCATGTTATCACAGCATGGCAAACTTTTTATCAACTCAGATCACATCCCAATACCTATCACAATTCAACATAAACACCCAACAAACACATCTTTTAACCGACTGCATAGAACAAGACCTAGAATCATTCCAAATCGCTGACTTCTCTTCTCCTCTCTCAACAAAATAATACAACACATTAATAAAATAATTTTGAAAGAATCCAAAAACCACCCCACATGGCAATCGTAAAACAATTCAGCCCTAACTTCTCACCTGAAATAGACACCCTGATAAAACGAAAGAAATTCCCTCACACAAAACAGACAAAAGAATCAAGACGAATTAAACCAAATTACATTAATAATAGAATAAATAATCTAATCCATTTAAATCAAAATAAGAATTGAACAATACACTCAAACACTAAACAATAAGAATAACACAACTACAATATTCCGCACAATAAAAGAAAAAAATCCATGCTTCACACACACACACACTCAACCCCTCCAACCCACGAGGCTTTTTGTAAACAAAATAAAATCCTCAGCCCCCCCCAAAAAATACAATACTATGTCATATTGTTAAAAAATTAACCACACACCCACAATCCTTATTAATAGACAAACAATTAAACAACTTAAAAAGCTAAAAACCAATCAAAAAAGACCCCCAATCACTCCCCTAAAAAAAAACTAAAAAACTCACAAGCAGTGGAGGGGGGGGGGGGACCTGACTAAATATTCAATATTCATCTTGGGCAAACACTTGGGAATAAAAGTTATTGCAGCCCAAACTCAAATATTTAACACTGCATGGCAAACAAACAAACACTCTCCTACCACTCTGGAAACATGTACCCTACATATAATTACCATTTTAATACCAAACGAACCATCTAACAAACCAGCTTCGTATAGATATATATCATTATTATCTACAATATCTAAAGTAATAGAAAAATTTATCATAAATAGATATAATATCTCCCTTCATGCTCTAACTTAAATCACGTGGTTTTAGACAAAAACACATCACCACCACTCTCCTAACACAACACATCCTTACGTGTTTTAATCAAAACCCTCTCCCATCTCGCACTCTCATGGTAGCAATAAATATTAACAAAGCATATGACGCAGTTGCCAGTCACATTTTAATAGATAAAGTACTAAACACAGACAAAACCATCAATGACAAATAAATAATAAAAATCTCCTATCCAGTCACACAGCGGGTCATACAACGACGCCACACCTCTCCTACATATAAATTATATAATCGAGACCCATAGGGAGCCATCCTTTCAGCAACACTTTTCAACCTTTTTTATGCACGACCTACCACATCCCCTTTTATAAAAATTAATACCTATGCAAATGACTTAACAATTACAGCTCAAAACCCCTATATAAATACAACATGAAGAGAATTACAACAGTACATAGGAACAGTAGCTTATAATAAACAGAAAGACTACATCACCCCAAAAATCCTCTATCACATTACTTACCCTAGACAGAAGAGAATCAAATGTTCACCTGGCAGTTTTTCTTTTAAACAATAGAATCCCGTCTCATTAAACAATCCACCATCCTAGGATAACTTTTGATACACATATGGCATTCACCCCACAGATCAACAATATTACTTCGAGAGCCACGCATAAATTCAATGCATTGATAGCATTAACTAGAACAAATTTTGGTCAGCAGAAGGAGACCCTCACAATAATTTACAGACAATACCTCAGCTCCTTTTTGAACTACGCATCACTTGCCTGAGAACCCATAACATCATAAACCAATATTATAAACAGTAAAAAACAAAGCTCTCAAAATAATAACGGTGTGTCTTCCGACCACACCCATACACCACCTGCTGACTGAAACAAAAATCCTCCATATAAATGCTCACCTTGACATGATGGGCTGTCAATTTTATTGCAGATCACTCTCAATAGATTAGCCCCTGCATCAAACATCACAAAAACCCTTTGCAACAAATTTAGATTTCACAATGCACCCTCCCCCTCTGCCAAAGATGGCCTCCCCAAACAAATGACGAAACAAAACATCTCTTGCTAGACTGCTTTGACTTAACGAACACAAGATGCAACTTTGCCACACTTGCTTTAGCAGATTTCTGGGCCCGGTCTGCAGTTGTGTCGGAATATCTCGGGGTCACCTGCTTCTCATAGGAGGGGAGCAGGAGGCAACACAGTAAGACAGCAAGTATATATATATATATATATATATATTATATATAGTATATATACTATATATATATATATATATATATATATATAATATATAATATATATATATATATATATATATATATATATATATATAACTTACTTCATCAAATTCCATATCAGAAGGTATGTACCTCAGATCAAGCGTAACACCGATAACTTCAAAGTAGGATCTGTCGCATTCTTTATAAATTGCTTTTGCAGTTTCAACTGTGTCACATTCTACCACTGCATAATAATATTTCAATCTATTCCTTTGATATCTTCTTAATGCTTCAAGCTCAAGTTCAGAAGCACAATCGTTTTCATTCAAGGTCCCTATTATTAATATTATTTATTATTTCCTATTATTAAATAGTTTTATAATCAAATTTTCTGAGTTAGTACATTAAAATATTTAGAAGAGTGCAATATATGAATAAATTACAGAGAAAAGACATCACTATGGTAATAAACCTCTGGGGCCATTATCCTCAATGTTGTTTAATATTTTCAACATTTTCCTTCACAAAGTAATTTTACTTATTTTCACACCTGATGCGATATCATCAATGATGAAAGTACATAAAAGTACAAAGTAATAATACTGCTACTGATTTTTTATTATTATTCTATAAAGTAAATGTAATTAGTGTACCACTTTTCCTTGTAAATTACCTTTCTTAATTTTCTCCAAATTGGAGAAGTCATCTTTGTATTTTCCATTGCTACTGAAAGACGCAAGTTTTATAAGCTCCTGAGGGCCAGATACTTCTTCCTTCGCTAATCGCGCTTTTCCAAATTCAGAAGGGTATATAATTACTTTTTTTAAACAACTACCCGTGGGAACAAATGATGAGAAAAGTACAAAAAGATCCACGGCCTTCACTTTGTCCCAATCCATATCACAAACGGCAAATCTATTTGTTTCCTACAAAATAAAAACAAAAGCCACAACTAACAAAAAATAAATTTTATTTTTTAAGCTTAAAATGTTGTCAATAATTTTATGTTAAAATTTCAAGAGCGTTTATAAATTATTTCAACTTCAAACACAATAACGCTTTGGCTAGAAAAATAGAAGAATACAATCTTCATAATTATTAAATTTTTACAAAATTGTAAATAATAAGCCTACTGTATGAATATATTTAAGAATATAATATTTTTTAATGAAAGACGAAATCGTAAACACTATTTCATTGACAAAATAAATACATTTTATTCCAATTAAAGTATTAATTATTAAAAAAAAAAAAATAATTATATCAGTAAAATTTCAAAGCTTTAACAAGAACAACAACAGAAAAGCTAAAAGAAACTGTTTTCCTACCTCAACTTCATTCCCATCAACATCCCACTGAGCATCTGCGTCCAATTCACCCCATTCAAAGTCTTTGAACTCCTCTTCTTGATCTTCATCCTCATCTGTAGTTGAGGAATCATCATCTGATGAGTCATCTGAATAAAAATTGTCTCCTCTTGCCAAATCTCGTTCAGGACCCAAAAGAGATACCATAAAATTTCTCTCTAAATAAAAATTTCAAAAAATAAATTAATCAACAGACTTCACAAAAAAATACAGTATTATTTATTACATTGTTAATGGTTGCTTAATTGTTCTATATTTTCCCAAACATCATTTAACAATTAAGAGATTGGTTACCTTTGGCAATGACAATGCCTTGGATAAAGACTTTCCTAATGGTAACATATTCTAGACATGTATGAAAGAATATTAAATAAAAACTATTAATTTTGAATAGAAAAATTATATTCCATATACTAAAAAAATATATTATAATTTATATATATATATTATATATAATATCTAATATATAGTATATATATATATATAATATATATATATATATATAATATATATTATATAATATAAATATATATATATATATATTATATTATATATATATATATATAATATATTATATATAATATAATATATATATATCATATATATACTATATTATATATATTAATATATAATATATATATATAATATATAGTATGAGTATATATATATATATTATATATTATATATATTATATATATATTATATATATAACGTTATATTTATATATATATTAGGGATGTGCCGGAATATTTCGGTAAGTATTTCTGGTATTCGGCCTATGGCAAAAATATCAAAATATTCCGGTAATTCGGCTTTTTTGCCGACTATTCGGGCCCGAATATTGAGCTTTATAAAACAATGAAATTACGTCAACATAAGGGAGTTTATTTCAAATTAAAATTGAAATTTTAGAAACTTATTTTCCAAAAAAATAAAATATAGCGAATTTTGTAGCCAATATGGCGAAAAATATTGTCCATTTTTAGATCCTATAAGGGCTTTGACATTTTTCCAATATTGCTAAAAACAATAGAGTTCATTTGTTGATACAGGATAGGACGAAACATGGTAGCTGGGATAATATAGGGAGACGTGGCTTTTGGCTAATCAGTTTCAAGTTTAATTCACATGTTGCAACTATGCAATTCACGAAT
Source organism: Trachelipus rathkii (assembly GCA_015478945.1). Lineage (NCBI taxonomy): Eukaryota > Metazoa > Arthropoda > Malacostraca > Isopoda > Trachelipodidae > Trachelipus > Trachelipus rathkii. The sequence goes on from JABUQX010075722.1 coordinate 47,370, forward strand.
TCACTTATTATGTAGACAGTTCTGTTAGAACGAATTTTATTTTACTTACAGAAGCTTCTTTTTCTTTCCACCATAACAGCAACGGCAGCTGCACAGCTTAAAACTTTACAGATGCAGCCTGAATGTCAAACAGCATAAATTATTCAAGACGTTTCTGCCTAAAGCTGAACAACTTATGATATGCCTAAAAGATGTTTGAACAAAAAGTTCCCATATCCATATATGCTGCTGACTGCAATCAGAAAATGTTTGACTGATTTTCAGTGGCAAAATTATTCATTTACTTGAGCCATTTGACAACAATCATAAAGAACAAGCAATAAACGGAAGTAACAGTCCCGCCCAAGTGCATCCTTCATTTTAAGCAATATATCTATTTTTAAATAAGGCAAATTAAAAGCAAAAGCTCAAAGATTACACTCACTCGTTGAAGAGCTTAAAAATCATAAAGAAAAAAGACTTTCTAAGTTTCTATGTGAGATAAATCTTGTGTGTAGCTACTTTCTTAGAACTGCGATTCAAGCTAATTTTCCAACATGAATCAGATGAATAGTAAAAAATATGTCGTTGAGGCAGGGAAAGAAATGCATGAAAATTTATCTCCTGACTTCTTCTGCTGACGATGATTCACGTATTGGGGAAACGTGGAAGCTTGAAGGTTTCCATTTTCACTCTGTTAATGGATTGATTTTTAAAGAAATTGTGGCGATCATGATCGTCATACAGAAGAAAAATTGAGAGATGCAAAAAAGAAGTCCCATTCTTCTGACGATGTCATTTATTAACATAAAAGTAAAAGGCTAATACGGAATTACATCAAGAAATAAACAAATATATAAGTTGCCTCTTTACCAGTGAAGACAATGATATTCCCCTTCAATTGGGTGGAAAAACACTGGAAATAGTTTTATGAAAATTAAATAACAAGAACAAATAACTAAGCATACATCTCCTTAAATATCAATCACAGACAAATATGTCACCTAAAGTTTTATCATTTTGGAGCAACAAACTTATATATAGAACGCACATCACGAACATAGCAGTAACTAAATAACTGAAAATGGACCCAAACACTGCTATGTTAATCTGTACTTTTAAAACCTTAGAGCTTATCAAATGAAGTTTTAGTTTATATCTTAACTGCGAAACTTTTCAATTTTTCATTTAATTAATTGTAATTTAATTAAATGCGTTTACAATAATATTTGTTTTATATTTTATTACCTGGTAACATGAAATTTCTTGGAGGGGTTTCAATTGAGTATTGATGTGCTGATTCCAAAAATAATCGTTTTTGCATATCACTCGCATTTGTAGCATATTGGGTGTGTAAACACTGAAATTTGTAAAATTTTATGATTTTTAACCTTTTTGTAAAGAGGGTCTATCACAATTATTGGGATATAAATATATAATATTATATATATATATAAATATATATATATAATATTATATATATAATATATATATATAATAAATATATTTATATTATTTATATATAATAATATATATATATATTGGATATATGAAGGGAGAGAAAAAAATCGCAATGTTTGTACAAGACTGTCTTGATGATATTGTTAAACATATAATACAATATGAATAAAGAGTAATGGGGGACAACAATGAATGTAAGAAGGAATGGGTTTAGTTATGTAAACATACCTACGATGGTAGTAACTTTCTCTTCGTAAACGATCTACTGTGCATACTTTGGAATATCCCTCATCAAGCCCCAACAATAGCCGGCCATCATATTGATATCCCACTTTCCCTGGTAACGTCCTTCCATGAACTTTAGACTGGATGGAAGGTTGACCCTGCTTATCACTAACATTGGCCTAGGTTATCCGGAAGATTTCCTTAGGTGAAATTAAGTAGTTAGTACACCTTATACCCTTCTACATCATGAAATGAAAAACTGTCTAGCAGTTCCTGTAAAATGTTTAGTGGTTCTCGGCTTTCCTGCTCCCCAGAATATGTGCTACATCTGCAAAAGCATTCCACGCTCTTGCCCTCTTAACACAGTCATTGTTGTTGAAGCAAAGGCAGCATCACGGAGGATGTCCGTATTTGTGAAACCATCAAATATCCCAGCGTTTTTCTTCTCGTCAACCCAGACCAGAAAACTTGATCAATATATACGGAACATTCACCAATCATAGTTCCAGGGCCTTCCAAATTGCTTCATCAAACCAAGTTTATGTTAAGTGGAGGTAGATGATGTTTCCTCTGACAAGTGGTTCAACCGTACGAGTTCCTTCACTGGCGCTTAAGGTTTCCCTCGTGGCCATTCTCTTTTTGCTCTCAGTGAATTCCTTTGCCAATCGGCTGTCCCAATAGCAAGGAAGCAGGATATTTGGTGAAACCTGCTTGCTGGACGAGCAAAATGTTTACCATTTGAGGTCGACGGAATTTACATCCATGTTACTGATAAATTGGTAGCCTCTCCAAAGCGCGTTGAATTTTTTGCATACTGCCCTCTCTCATTCTGTACCGAGTACCCTCTGGAATCCGAATGCCATACCTGTTGCGTGTGTAACAACTACACACTTTAACTGCTCTGGAAGTGTCAAATAACATCGCCACTCTCCTGCACCGTATGCTGGGAGTTCCATAGTGAGTAGTAGGCCTGCAACTTCACCTCATACTAACTCTTCTAGAACGGGAGAGGGGGTGGGGGAAGATGATAGGATTTAGGAAACTTCATTTGAAGATATGTTTGATATTAAAATTTCCAATTTTTTTAGGATCCTGAAGATGCGATGTCAGTTCAGAAATACAAACTCTCATACAGTCGTTCAGTTCACCCTGGGTGAACATGAGCGGACTATCCGACTGTATTTCAGAGGGATGATAGACATCATCCAGGTAATTGGCATCCATACATTTAGACGTACTAAAGTTACCACATGCTTCCCGAATTATCGACACCGCCAGTAAACTTGCACTACGTAGATATAATCGTAAGGTAACGTCTACTACAGCCTACGTAGTTGCGGCACAGGAAATTTTGTCCCTTCCTAGGGAAATATAAAAATAGGATCATGATTGACGAAAACGGGAATGTGATACAGCAATCCGAGATATATATGAATCAGCACCTCCGAATTACTATATATCTGCTACAAAAGTTCATCCAAGAAAATTTACCTTTTTTTGTTGAACCAGTGTAAGTTTTCTTTTATTTTTCCCTAAAATGGATGACGGAACTTTGAAATAACTATTCGGGCGAATAGCGAAGTGATTATTTCGGCCGAATATCGGTATTTTCGGTCCGAATACTTTTTAGCCGAATATTCGGACATTTCGGCCTTTTTTCAACTATGGGCACATCCCTAAGATTATAGCTATAATATATATTAGTGTCATAGTAGGCTTATGGTGATGTCCGGTGTGTTGAGTGAGTGTATTGTGGTATTGCGTTATGTGTGGGTTATATATATATATATATATATATATAGGGTGTCTTGCGGTGGGTTGGTGGTTGAAGTGGAAAGTATAGTAGTATATATATATATATTAGTAATTATATTATATAGTAGTATAATATATATATATTATATATATATTATAGTTATATACTATATAGGTATGTAGTATATATATATATATATATATATATATATATATATAATATATATATATATTATATGAATTAATATATTTCTTCTTCCTTTCTTTCTTCACTTCTTTAAACTTATGCACTTGAAACGTCAGGTGCTGGTACAAGCTCGGCAAAGAAAGCAGTAGGAGAAATGACAAACGGTTGAAAAGAAAGCCCAGCCTTACGCCCTCTGTACATTATATTAGTGGAGAGCTCGTCATCCAGCACAGAATAAATCCACCCTCAGAGCATCATGGACCGCGACGGACCCTCACTATGTAAATCGTCAATGTAAGGGCTTCATCGCCCTGGCCCGAGGTGCCGCAACCAATGACCCCATTACAAACCCCGCCATTACTCGTGTTCCTATTCACGACCTTCTTATCTCTCGCTCTGCCAAACTTTCACATTCTCTCCTTCAGCCACTCTAGTCACCGACTCATCCACTTTCTGTCGGTTCTCCCAAGCCGGTCGTTCCCCACAAACACTCTCCTCTGATACATCCGCTTAGACCAACCGAGCTTTCATTCTGACGTTGTGCCTGTGCCACATGGCAAACCGCATCTGTCATCATACTTGTCACCGTTTTTAATTCTCGCATTTTGTTTATCCCCTTTTTCTTAACGCTTTTCTCTCTGTCCGATTTGCTTCAATTTCTTTGATTAATTTCCTACACTGTCGGTAATTAAAATTCGTTTTCACGACTAGCATCCCTAAGATTGTCCATTGTTTGGGGCTGAAACACATTGAAGTTTAGATCTTTACTTCTTATTCCAGACCATAGTCTTTCTACTATACGTTAATTAACACAGGCCACAACATACCCTCATGTAAGACTGGCGAGCACTCTAAGGACTTAGTCCCTTTACTTCACCAACGATTAATTGCACCAGCCACCTTCCTGCCATGGTCCGACAACTTTCCTACTAACTTCTGCACATCATCCGTTCCTGTTCTCATCCAACATACATACCCTAAATATTTTAAAACTTCAGACACTGCGCCACTGCTCATGCATCTAACATAACTTCACCACTGAGGACTGTCCTCACTCACAACCATAACCTTACTAAACTTATCTACGTTACTTTCAAGCCCCTCCTTTACATACCCTGGCAAATCTCTCCACCAATCCTCTCAAACCTCTCGGACTCGCCACATTAGAACCAAATTCACCGACATACATATAGGTGGTCCTTGGCTGCAGCTGCATGGTGATCCAGCAGATTTCGGCGTTTTGCTGTGCTGTTCACAATCGCTACACCCTCCACTCCTCTCCATTCTCCATCAAATTCTAACACCATTTCTCTGCCACCCCCCACCTCGATTCTTTCATAACCCATCCCTATACAAATTGCAAGGAGAACTAACACAACCCTGTCTCACTCCGCTATTTAATCCTAAACCATCAACCATTTATTCTTACACACCTTCACTATCGTCATACATACTTTTGATTTCATTCAGAAGCCACCACCAACACCATATATCACTAATACTGCCATAAAGCCTTCCCTATTAACTCTAATCATACGCCTGTTGTAAATCCATAAAACCTAAATATAAATTTATTCTTCCTTCTCCTCATTTTTCTCAATCATTTGTTTCAATGTAAAGATTTGATCCACACATCCTCTACCACTCCTAAACGCACCTTGTTCTTCACCAATCAGACCCTCAGTCACTCCCTTACTTTTCAACCAAATACCAGCATATACCTTCTACAACACTCAATTAACTTATTCCCCCTATAATTTCTACATTCCCCTTTTCTCCCTTACCCTTAAGTAAAGGGTACTATTACGCTCTCAACCAATCCCTTGGAACATACCCTCCATAAACGCCTTTTATTACACAACTTCCAAATCCAATCAATCACCATCTCGCCTCCGCTCTTGATCATTTCACTAGTAATTTCATCTATACCTGCAGATTTACCATTCTTCAACTTTCTCACCCTACCCATTACCTCCTCCTTACTAATAACCTCATCCCCCAAAGAAACACAGTCAATCACCATCAAAACCACACACATTCACTAACAATTCATCATTACTGTTAATATTGTGCGCAGATTTTCGACGTGTTCTTTCCCACTCCCCTCACATCCATTCATCAGTTACAAAGCACCATCCCTTCATTATTCTAAAAGATTTCCCCTTAATCTCATTCTTAACCTTTCGCGCTTCTTCCAGAAGAGCTTCTCTATTTCCTTATGTTCCTCATTCATCTCCTTCCCAACTGTTCATTTTACCTCTTTTTGCTCTACGTATACACCTTTTAGTATTTCTTTTTCCTCCTTATATAATTCATAATCTTTCTTTTGAAAACTCATCATTTGCTTTTAGTTACATCAAACCACGCTTCTTTTTTACCTTTAAACCACCACCCTCTTCATTACACCATTCGCTGTTAACATTCTACTTCCTACTTTAGCACATCCACCACACTTCCTTTGCACTCTAACATTGCTTCCTTCATTTTGCCCCCTAGATTTGTTCCATATCACCTTAAATCAAACGATTTACTAGCAAGCGCTCTAACATACTTCCTTATAATCTTGCTCATTAACTTCTCACTCTTTAATTTTACCTATTCCTTTCGTATCACCTTCCTCTCCATCCAAGCCCACTAACTTAAATTTTCCATCGGATTTTAAAATTATTTCGATTAATCCCTTCCTAACCCTCACTGATTTTAACATCAACATCACATACTTCAACATCCCTTTCTTCACCAACACAAAATCAATCTACTTTTCCTTCGATATCATCTCTTACCTACACAACTCTCAGTATTACTTATGGCATACTCTGTGTTTAAAAAAGTTATTACTTACACAATGCACCTCTCTCTTCATCAGAAAAATCAAGTTGATCA
>JABUQX010075723.1:0-30000 GCA_015478945.1 Trachelipus rathkii
TGAACTTTAATAGTTACTCACTGGTAACGAGCCTAGTATTATCACCCAAAACGTATACATAAAAAAGAAAAAAGATCGTAGTATAGATATCTAAATCTACTTTAAAAGTATTATAATTAGTAAAAATACCTCATGCCACCGCGCTCCATTAAATAGTAGTCTGGACTTCTTTTTCAATCTATAGCTGCTTTGTTTACGGAAATGTATTGTAATAAAAAAGCGTATTATAAACCTAAATCACTCCCAGAGCAGCTTCATAGAAACTCTTACACCACGCCCCTTTGACATTCCATCTCTGAATCATGTCAGCATAAATGATCTCTTACGGTGTTATCCGCTCGTCCCATCTATACATCTTACAGACTACAGCATCGGACAACTGTCAGCTCGATCTTTTATCTCTTTATTGCTATCAACCACAAAGTTATCTTAGACGTATATCTACCGTCAATTGATGGATACTAATAAGTATATATTGAAGCTTCATTATAAGAGCTGTATTTAATCCATCTCCGGATAAATCCTCAACTGCCATATGCTATCGAAGCTGCGAGTATTATGGTTTTCACCGTGTCGGAAATTATATTTCTTACAGGATTTAATGTAGAGTAAATGCCTCTTCACTCCTCTAAATATGCTTTTTAACGTCTTTTTTCTCAATTTAGATACCTTAAAGCAATCACCTAGTAGAAACCCCAAACTATTTGGCTCCTCAGATTGAAGTATACTTATCAACTACCTCTTCGACTCCATGTTGTTCTACTGACACACGTGTAAGCGTTATAAATATTATATTAATAAAATACTATCATATAATATATATAATATATATATATATATATATATATATATATATAATATATATATATTAATATATATATATATAGTATATTATATTTGTGTCACAAAAAATGTGATATTAGGTCACAAGGGATAAAGAAAGAAAACAGACTTTAAAAATAACATTTATTTATACACAAAAATTACAATTAAATAATTATATAAGTACATATATTACGATTTAATCCAACCTAGGCCTTTTTATAAGGTTGTTTTCTTTATTCGTTCTCTTGGTAACACACGTTTAAAATTTATCTGCAAAAGTAGAAGTGCCAGATCGGACTTGATCAGGTTAGGTGTCATGGGGATATTATTCTAAGTCTGCTAATCGTCTTGTATTTAAATTAAAGTTCTGGGGAAATTAATAGTCTGAAGTCTTGTTTGATATCATTCCAACCTTTTACAGGGCCTTTTCTTCCAGTTACTTGAGAGATCAGCTATCAAATCCACAATATTTGAATCTTTAACTATTTCATCATGATCTGTCCTGCTTCATTCAAAGTTAATTGGTCTTTTAAAATATTATATAAACTCATATATTTGCTCATAATTGTATATTTATCTTCTCTCTAGGAATCTTTTTTAAATTTATTCTCACTTTTTCACTTCAAGTTTACTTCATTAGGTAATTCTTCACATGCATCGGTTTGCCGGATACGTGGGATGGATGTGGTGCAAGTCTTTAAGATCTAATCAATTTTTTGTATGGCAGTCCTGGTATAAGAGGGCGTTTTCTTCAATGGATGTTACATGTCTGAATTTATATCACTGTTAACATTCTTCTTTCTTCATATTTGGTTATCTGATTCAACTTTTTGATCATATAACCTGGAGGTAGAAGGCTGCGGAAAGACATGAGTCGTTCACTAATAATAAGGTTCTGTTCGGTTAGCACTGTTGCCTGCTGATGTGAAGAGGTTTGTAATTCATGCATTGTAGCTGTAATATCTGCGTGTATGGCGGTTGCAGAAGATAAACTGTGATTTAGTGGATTTTGGCAGATGATCGCGGCAATAATGGCATATTGAGCGTTTGTGAATGAACTGAGAACTGGAATTCTGTACAGATGCTAGTATTATTATACTTCATTTCTTCATACTCATTATATGGAAGTACAGCACCCTTCTTCATTATGGGGACAACCACTTAGTTATCAAGCTATAACGGAGAAGAGTAATGGCAGGAATACTTCTCCTCCTCTCTGTAGTAACTTTCTTTTTATTTTTCGAATTTTTTAATGTTGAGGGAGAGGTTTTTAATGATGTTTCTATACACGTAGCTTTACCTTTTGAGGCCTGTTTAAAGGAACATTTCCTTTTGTAAGATTTAAACAGACTTCACATACACCTGGATGAATTTCTCATCCTAACTAATTAGTTTACGTTTTTTCAGAGGTTTCAACTTTTTTAAATTTTTTTAATAAGAGGTAAATACTTTGCAACTAGAGCAATCATTATTCAGGTATGTATACATTTTCTATCTCAGGGCAGAATGTTGGTACGGAGCACCACTTCTGTGCGTGTTTTTGGGTGAAGTTCACACATAAAATAACCGTGGGGGATCGAAGTAACCTCTATATATTTAAGAACTCTTTCTTTGAAGGGGAAACATTTGGGTTGCCAATACATTAATTTGACTCATGGTCTCTTCTCTGGTCCAACAGTAGTAAATACTGTGTGTTTAAAAAAACACTTCGCATATGCTTGCTTTTATGAAAAATATTCTGTGTTATGAAAAACCACCTGAAAAATATTTTAGATGGTGAGATAACCTGTGAACGCTTCTGCTATTCCAAATTCAATTTGTGCATTAAATCATCTAATACAATATTTGTGACCTTGTATATTATCCAACGATCTAATATCGTATATGCCTTCATGAAATTGAATAACATCTTTCTGTCCTTTGATCTAAGCCTTTTCAACATTATAACACCATATTAGGTTTACAGGGCTTTTTTTAAATATCTTCATTTACTTTCTAATATTTAATAATAGAAAGGTTTTACCACAGCCTGTCGGGCCAGCTACAAGACATGTAGCCGGACTTCGGAACGTAAATTTCTCCACATCCATACTCGTCCAAGTAGACAAATAATGAATAATGAGTTTTAATTAAGCAGTAAGCAGTTAAATCATAAACCTTACTAACCTTGTTGCTAATGCAACACCTCTATTGAGTTTACTGTTTTACTGTTTTAAGGGCTGTAGTTTGTTTTTAATAATAATTTTTGTCAAGTCTGATAAAATTGAAAATGTAAATGGCATAAACTCTGTGTGTTTTATTCTTATTAAATTAAAATAAAAAAGTATTAACAAAAATAAAATACAAATAATATAAAAGTAATAAAAACAAAATAAAAATATAAAGAAAACTAATTTAATAAATATATGAGTTAACCGTAAAGCAGTGAGTTAAAGCAGTAAAGCATGAAGTTAAAGCAGTAAAGCAGAGAGTTAGAAGTAAAGCAGAGAGTTAAAGCAGTAAAGAGAGAGTTTAAAGCAGTAAAGCAGAGAGTTAAAGCAGTAAAGCAGAGAGTATTAAAGCAAGTAAAGAGAGAGTTAAGCAGTAAAGGCAGTAAAAAAAGCAATACTAATCCCTTAGGTAACACCTCTATTGATTTAACTGATTTACGCTTAAGGTTGTAATGTTACTAAATTATGAAGTTATAAGCAGTAAAACTGTGGTTAAAGCAGTAAAATGAGTTAAAGCCAGTAATAACATCCTTATCTAAGCAGTAAAACAAAAGCATACTAATCCCTAGGTGTTTAGGTAACACCTCTATTGATTTACTGATTTATCTGCTTAAAAGGTATGTAATGTTAATAAATTTAAAGCAGTAAGGCAGAGAGTTAAAGCAGTAAAGGAGGCTTTAAGCAGTAAGCAGTAAAGCAAAGCATACTATCCCTAGGTGTTAAGGTAATAACACCTCGTATTGATTAACTGTTTAACTGCTTTAGTATGTAAGTTATGTTTTTTAATAAAATTTCGTACAATTGTCGTAAAATAAAATTAAATGACTCATAGTATATTTGAAACGAGATTCTTTGAATATTTTACATTGATATCATATTTTTCGGGTCACGTTCCGATTTTTGCGCGGGAATTTTTGCGTCTGCGGAGCACGCGGCTGGCGGTTAGCGAAATATTGCGCCTGCGGGCCGCACACGTACGGCGGCGGGGAATAGTTGCGCCTGGCGGGCGCACGCAGCGGGGTTTCGCGAGGTGTTCATGCGGACGCGACTCGGGCTCGGAAACGTTTGCGGTCGCTGTCTCAACTGTGTAATCTTTAGAATATATATCTGTCATTGCTATAGTGTTTAGAAAGGCTTCTCATAGTAGACATCTAGCAAACTTGTAATATTACACCATTCGATTCTCATACCTTATTAACCTAGGTAATACCCAATTAAGGGCTATTCTAGCTCAGGGAGCTAGAAAGGCTTTGAAAAAAGTGGCACTCAGTGGCACTAGTGGCACTCAGTGGGCACTATGTGGCACTCACTTGGCACCATGTGGCACTCACTTCACTCATGGTATACATTGGCACTCACTTGGCATCACCTGGCACTCACGCAGGCACTCATAGAAGTACCTCATAGGAACACTATAGAACATCTACTAGATACCTCCCGTTTACGGTGATTGGGAACCATCAAACTTGAACCATCAATATAGGCACCAACCAAAGATGAACCGCTAAAGATGAGTCATCAAGATCGAGTCATCAAATAATGCTGAGTCAATTAAAATTGAGCACTTGGAAGCCAAAGGGTTGTAGTGTGTTTGTACGTGTGTGTGTATACAGTGTACATGTTAGTGTCTATGTGCTAAATGAAGTGTCCATATGTGAATGGGTGTATAGTGTTCATAGTGAAGTGTGTGTTACAGTGTAGTAATCTTGTGTGAGTGTAAGTAATTGCGGTGTGTGTAAATAAGTGACATAGTGTGTAAAAGTAAATCTGTGTGTGTGTGTGTGTGTGTGTGTGTGTGTGTGTGTGTGTGTGTGTAGGCTGTGTGTGTGTGTGTGCTAGAGTTTCAAGTTGGTAGATCCATACAGTACGTTTCAAGTTACGAACGAAAATATGTGACGGGTGGGTCCACGAGTGGGCAAAAATTAGCGTGGGCCAAAATTGACCCATGGAATATATGCAAGGTCAGGCCGAACATCATGGTTCAACAAGGTTAAGGACATCCAAAAAGGGCTAGCCCTTAATTGAAGCCCAAAATTACCGTGGGTCAAAATTGACCCATGGTCGAAAAAATTAGGGGGGGTACGTACAACGGTTGCTGACGCAACCGTTTGGCGCAAACCTTCTTCGAAGGGTTGCCGAAAATTAGGGTTGCCAAAAAAATTAGGGTTGCCAAAAAATTAGGGTTGTCAAAAAATACCGTTTGCCAAAAATGACCCATGGAAGACCAAAGGGTTTGTCGAAAAAATACGAAGGTCAGGCCAAAAAAGGTCAAGGTCAGGTAAAAAATTCGGGCCAAAAGGTCGCGGTCAAAAAAGGTCAAAAAGGTCAAGGTCAGTCAAGGTCAGGTAGGTGGTTAAGGGCGGTGTGCGGAATCCCTCTTATACTACTGCTGTTTATATTATATTTAGACGTGGTGATAAGGAAAGTGAGGGAGAGACTGGGAGAATTTGAAGTGGACCATAATGCAATAATGCGGACGATCTGGCATGTTTGGAGCGAGAGAGAGGAGAACGATTCGAGAGGTGGTGGAGTTGTTTACAGAGGAGTTGGAGGAAGCACGGCGAATAAGGATGAACGGTACAGAAAACCAGAGCATATAACAATACACCGGAGGCAAATCAGCGAGGGGATGAGGAATGGTGCGTGAGCAGGGGAGGCAGGCTGAGGCGGTAAACTCCTGCATTATCCTCGGAGGATGTTCTTTCAGCGCCAGAAAGGGGAGGAACGTGGAGGAGAGAATCTACGCGTACGACATGGAAAAGTATGGATTAGTTATGAAAGTGCCGTCTGACCCCATGATTGAAAGATAAAACATCGCCGAATAGAGGTTACAAACGTTGATTCTTTAACAGTATACTGACTCCGACGCTCGTTACGGAGCGGAAAACATGGACAAACAACGCAGAAGAGAGGAGCAGTCAGAAATACCAAAGCGGCCGGAGATGAGGGTATTCAAGACTATGATTGGAAAGAGTAGGAGAGACAGAAAAAAAAACTGAAGTAATTAGAGAAGATATCGCAGGTGTGAAGAAGATGATACTGAAGATCGGATGTGGGCGAGATTCGAGTGGTGGGGACATTGGGCAGAGCGATGGAGCAGGACAGAAAATGCCGCAAAAGAAGATGGGAATGACACCAGAGGGCAGAAGACCACAGGGAAAGACCGAAAAAGAGATGGGCGGAGTCGGTGGACGGACTCTCTGGAAAGATGTCAGCTTACAAAAAATGAGAGTGGCTAAAGAGAAGAGGAATACGTGCAGCAGAGCGGACTGTCTGGAAAGACGGCTTGCGCGCTGGACAGCGATGAAAACTCCCATTCCTGGAGACGGCAAAAAGAAAGAAAGAAAAGATATATATATATATATATATATATATTATATATATATATACCATATATATATATATATATTTATATATAATATAATATATTATATATATTATATATAATTATATTTATATTAAGATGATTGTTGCTAATTTTGAGCTCCAAAAAATAAAATTGAATTAAAAATAAAAGTTAAATCTTTAAATATATATATATATATATATATATATATATATACTATAATATATATATATATATTATATATATATATATATATATATATATATATATATATCCCTACCTCTATATATTTTATAAATTGTTCTACTATCGTTTCTATATATATATATATATAAGTTATATATATATATATTATATATATATTATATATATATATATTATATATATATATTATTATATATATATATATATATATATATATATTATATATATATATATATATATATATTATATATATTATATATATATATGGACTTAAGTAACTATGGTCCTAAAAATAATTTAGTATTGGAAAGGTGTAATTATCTTTTTATTTTCTTACATAATTTTTCATAATCCTATTTCGTATGAATCCAACTCATTTCATTAAAAGGTTTTAAAGCTTCAAATTGATTATTTTTAAAATTTCATTTTCCATTTAATTTTCTTATGACTATTATATTGTTTAATATTATTTTAAATTATTGTGTCCAGCATAAGTATTGTAATATATATACTATATATATAATATATCACTAGTTATTATACTATTCATATATCATATTGCTAAATAATTTTGGTGTATACTGGGTAACTTGATAAATTTTTAGGTTTTCGTATTTAGTTTGATACCTCTCTAAATAAATTTCTGTGTCTATTAAAAATCATATTCTATTATATAGTAAATTTTTTAAAATAATAATTACACCAAATTAGCTATTAGTTAGGAGGAATTTATATTATTTCTAACTAATTATTACTAGATAAATAAAAATAAAATGGTGGAAAATTCTGTAAGATATTTTTTTAGAGTCGTTCACACATAATGGTATGTGAGCTGAGCGATATCTAGGTGGCAGGTCCATAGAAAGTCTAAAAAAAAATTATAATATCCCCTTTAAAGCATGCATACTTATAGTGAAGGCGTTTAGAAAAAAATCACACACAAGAAATACGTTAGTTAGTTTATAATGGTGGATATAATGTTGGAATCTTCATATATTTTTCTAACTCTTCTTGTAAACCATTATCAAATTACCTATGCTGAAAATTAACTTACCGCAAACCGATTTCCTCACCAAGTACCTAACTAACTATATTCTTGAGAGAGATACACCAGTTTACTTTAAAGTGCCTAACTACTACCTTTTAAAAAAAACTTGCAAATCACTTATTATATAAATATTATGGGAATATGTATTTGCCTAATGCTATTATGAGATTGCCTTCAGGGCTCAAAAAAATTATAAAATAAACAAAATTATTTATTATAGTATGATTTATTAGTCAAAATACAATAAGAATACCAAATATAGAATCGGTCAAAAATTATAATGGTAATTCGGTAACATATATATTTGTCGATTTACCGTGATCTCTGCAAAAAACATCCGTGATTCTACCGGATGCCTGTGTGAGATTTAAATCGTACTCATATTCACATAATTGGAAATAATATTATATATATATATATTATAATATATAGATTATTTAATAATATAAATATATATAATATATATAATATATATATATATATATTATATTATATAATATATAATATATATATATAAATATATATATATTATATATAAATATATTATAATATAAATATATATAAATATTAATATATTATATATATATATATAATTTATATATGATTATATAATCTAACTTTAACCTAACCTAACCTTAAACTTAACTATAACCTCATTTCGCACCTAAATACACCTTAATTATAGTATTATAGTATATAATATAATATATATAATATAATATATTAATCAGGTTGGGTTTCTCCCATAATGCAGAAAAGCGTTCATGAATTTTGTACTATGTTAAGTAAAAAATTAATTACAGCAGAATGAATACTTTGGTGTGATTGAAAAATAATTTTAATATTAAATATTAAATAGATATTGAAGATATATATTTATTTTTTTTATATATTATCCAGACTATTTTCATACTCGATTTTGCCTCGGTGCGAGTCTTAAGTGCACACCGAGAGTAAAAATTCTGCTACCTTATAATGTCACACTATAGTACCCATTATTTCTAATTAGTAATTATGTGATCGATTATACAATACATAATAGTACAGGGAGATGAATTGCACTTTATCTCATAGAGAATAATAAATAAAACTATTAATCAATATATACTCATATAAAAGTGATATATTATCCTTAACATATAGTCAAATCAACTAAAATCAGGGCTATAATTATTATACTTACTTTATCTTCAATACATATCTACTATTTAATTTATTTTATTTACTCTGAGCTTTTTGAATAGGTAGAGAAAAATTATAAAGTTATTTAAGATTTAACAGATTGAGAAATAATGATATTAAATTGTAGTATGCTTTTTTTTTACATCATAAAAGGCCTTTATATGTTTTCGTTTTTCAAGAGTTTGTGGTTTCATATGGAGTGCTCAATAGTTTGAGTAATTCCTCACTATACTGCTTTTCTCATCAAATAAGTATATCCAGAGGTTAATCGTTTATCAAACTTTGGAAATAATTATTGATGGTTTAAAAAGCTCGTATTTACAACCTAGAATATTTTCGCGTCTCTACTAGATTGTATTATATAGGGGGTAGGTTTCCCTATCTTAGAGCTATGTAGCCTAGCTATCATGCGTAGCCACTGTAGTTTCAGGGACATAACCGACCACCTGTCAGTATCAGACAGACACCGTGAGGCTCTGTCTGTCTGTATTATTTAATTATATATAATTTATGTATTATTTATTATATTTCATTTAAATTATTTATAATTATTAATTATTTAATTATTATTATTAATTATATATATTTATAATTATTAACGTCGTGAAAATCGTGAATTCAGTATTTTTTAAGCTCGTAGTTACATATCTTAAGCTAAACATATACTCTACCGCTATCTTGTCTCTGAGTTTATTACAATATCCGACTTCAGCTCAGCTCAAATATTGATTGACTACCCGCTCAGCATTTCGCACTAATCCTGAGCAAACCGCACCGTGCACACTGAATATTCACAATCCCGGTTCCGTCTTCTGAAAATAGACAACCTTGTTCTCCTGAAGCTCCTACATTGTACTGACCTCCCATGTATATATTATATATATTATATATATATAATATAATATTAATAATATATATTAAATATATATATATATTAATAGTATATATATAATAGTATTATAAATATATATTTATCATATTAATATTATTATAAATATATATATATTAATAGTATATATATATATATATATATATAACAAATATTATTTATAATATACTATTATATATATTATTATATAATATAAATTATGTATGTTTGATTGTGAAATATTATTTTGTATAAGGCTCGGCTCCGGCTCCGGCTTCACGGTTATGTGATATTAAATAATATATAACCGGCTCCGGCACAGCCTAATAAGCTCCGATTATATATCATACACTGTGTTAGAGTATAATCAATATTTGAGGGCTTATATTATTAGGAGGGGGGTAAGATAATGGTTTAACTAACCTACATCGTTATTAAATCAGAAGGTTTAATACTAATGTACCATTATAGTATCATATCACCCATGGGGAAGATGCCTTGGCCCCTCTCAAACATGAAATATTGACTTAGACAAGCTGTGAAAAACGCGGTATAAAATCTTCCATTATAATAGTTATATTATCTTTAATTTGCTCCTAGTATGATGGTTAACATGACCGTGTACATATCCCGGTCAATGAGTGAAGAGATAGCCAAGCCCTGTGTAATATCTGCATGTGAAAAAATTTTAAGTAAAGTATGATAAGTCTGAAACACTATAGATAAATATCTAAAAATAGCATAATATGGAATCACAATAAGAGACTATCGTAACTGGAAATGGACCTCATAAAATAGGTATATTTTTTTCTAGAGTCGCTATGTTCACAAAGACTAACATTGGACCATGAGCACCCACTGATAGGATTCCGCGCCTCTCAAACCTGAGTACATAGAAAAAACTAATTCAGCCTAATATAGTAGAGGAGTTCAGCCGTATGAAATTTTTGTATGAAAAAAAAAGAATTGTTTTTTTTTTTCTTTTTTAACTCTAAAGAAAACCCTAGGGTAAAACCGCAAAGATTGCAGAGTCGGCGTCCTCTTCGGCCTCCCTGAGGGACGACGAGGGGACTCGTCCCCATTGTCCACCGTCGGCTGAGCCCCTTAAAAAAATTAAAAAAAAAATTATACGCTGATTCCAAAATTGTTATTAGCTAAAAAAAAAATAATTTTTTTTCTAACAAATTTCATACTCTGATTCCATATATATGTTATAGTTTTCTTGTACCTATTTTTAGTTTTGAAGATATTTAAAAAAAAAATTCATTTTCCATACAAATTTCATGACGCGATTCCATATATGTTATCCAGTTTTCTTGTAACCTATCTTAGTTTTAGAGATAATCATTGGACGGGTCAACTTACTTAGTTTTTTAATATATACATTATATATATATATATATTATATATATATATATATATTATATATATATTATTATAATTTATATATATTATATATAGTTGATATATATATGATATTATATTTATATATATATATATTATAGTATATATTATATATATTATATAAAATAATTTATATTATATATATATATAATTTATTATTTATATATATTATACTATATTATATTATATATATTATATTATATAGTATATATTATATAATTGTATATATACTTTATATATTATATATTTATATTCATATATTATTTTAATATTATATTTTATAATATATATATATTATTATAATTATATGTTATAATTAATTATAATATATATATATGATATATATATAGTTTGTAGAGTATTCCTTTTCCCTTTAGTTTTTGTTTCCACATAGCTTGCGCTCCAAAAATACATCGATATTCATGATTAGTATATATATATATATATACTATATATATATATATTATATAATATATATATATATATATATATATTTTAATAGTTATATATATTTTACATAATAATATATAAATATATAATATATATATAATATATATATATATATATTATATATATAATTATATATATATATATATATATCATATATATTTTATATATATATTAAATATAATAGTAGTGTATATATAATATTTTTTGCATTCCTTAATGTAGTTTTTCTTAATCCCTTTTGAGATCGAGTTCGTTCCTATCTTTTCTTGCGTGGGTTTAACTTCGGTATTATACCCTTCATATAAGATATCCTAAATATCGCATGGATAGGCGTTAGAATAACCGTAAGCACCGTAAGGGGGTCTCCAGCCTCCAAGACCGTGAAATGACATAGACGACGGAGAGGAGCTGACGGTATATACCCATGGCATGTGGAATGTACGCTGCAGTCATATATCTGGGTTAAAAGCCGGTGCACACCTGCAAAAGGATGTCTTCTAGCGCGCCAAAACCTAAATAATTGGACAGTATGAAGACATTGAATTTAAGTCTCGGTGTTATATATCTCCTTCATATTATTAGTGGTAGGCCACACAGTATATGGGTTGAGGAATACCTATTGACACCTTCGGTCATTGGAGTGGGGTTGCGGTATCTCCATAGACGCGTTGAAATAATTAATGACTGACAAGTGGGGAGGGTTGTGATAACGTTTCGAAACTTGGGGTTTTATAGCTCTTCTTAGGACATGTGTTTGTTATGGTCCTCGATACTAGGATTAAGAGAGAATAAATTAAAAAAAGAACTTTAAATATTTTTGTTTAAAAAAATAGAGTGAATAGAAAAAATCTCAAAAGAAAAATTTAGAAACATGTATATAAACTTAATAAGATTTTTTTTTTTTTGAAGTGATTTAATAATTATTTAAAAGCAATTAAACTTTTTTATTCTTTTTATGTTACTCCTTTGAATAACTGTAAAAAAATTACATTGTTTTATATAGATGTCAAGAGGCTCCTTATAGCCCTCCTGTGCCTCCAGAGGGCCTTCCCCAGCTGCTCAATGGTGAGCCTTCCCATTCTATGAATCTAATTGATGTCCCATTGGTCATAATTTCTGTTATACTTACATAACACAGGAACTTTGTATTAGTTTTTGTTGTTAATATGCTTATTAAACTATGTGTGGGTTGGAGCTCCGGAATTTGTGTGCGCAACCACACTTGGGCTGCCATCTACGGGAGGTTCGCGCCACCAGCACGCAATTCAGCCACCTCATCATTCTATGTTCTTGCACCGCACCCACAATAGGATACCGCAGCCGCCTCTTTTTTGCTAAACTCACACGGCGGGCACCTGACAACCTCGCACCGAGAGTGAACCACTATGCGAGCATCGCACGCAACCGGACATGCAAATATTTAGCGCAGAATCATCGCACCGCACCGGGACCGCCGCGTTCGCCGTATCCCGTCGCGATCTACGATTCCGCATGGTTAATAGTAGGGGTTATATTTATATATATATTATAATTATATATATTATAATTTATATTATATGTTAGTTAAATAGTATAGGTATAAATATATATTATTTTATGTTATTTAAAGCTTAGTGTATTATTTATTTATGATTTGTATTTCTTTTTATCCTGTTAATATATAGATAGTATATATATAATTATCAATATGATTTATTTATATTAGTTTGTTTATATATTATATATATATAGAATATATTATATATAGTAGGTAGTATATATATATAGTATATTATGTATTAGTATAATGTGAGAATAGAAGGAAGGTAGATGTCCTGAGAGCTGATGAGATTACCTCACGATATGTCATCGATATCTGGATCCTTAGAGTGTAACATCACCATGGCACTTGTGGCCCAGCCCAATGGTTCTCTCCCTTGTTGCACTCATGTCCTATGGCATTGCTTCTTCACATGGAGTAAGTGGCTCTCCCTTATCACACACCATATGAATATGACAATTAAACAGACAGTGGGTGTACACTTACTCTTTAAAAGGAAGAATAAGAAAGTATTAAAGATGGCTTCACGTGTGCGATTGTCGGAGAAAGCCTATAGGGTGGCTCCCTCATGCACCATTAAGGCGCATTGATGGCCACTTCCGGTGGATGGATGTTTGGTGTCCCGTCACTGAAAATTGCACCTGTTTGATGTAGGCGGTCCTTCCTTTCTTCTAAATTCTGCAATCTCTTCTCGTTTAAATATCTAATTTTCGATGTTCTTGACATCAGCCGTCTCTCCTCTATAACGTCAATGCTGCTTGGCAGGAGGGTGCACCTCATTTATCTTAGACGCGGGTGTGTCAGACTAAACTATTATAAAGCTTATGGTTTAATCTTTGCTGTGCTCTCTTTGCGTGCCTACTAGCAACCTTGAAGCAGGTATTGGAAAGATGACTTTTTTTCAAATTGCCAGAAAGAACGCACAGGGCTTATTTCATCCCAATATCGTGAAAAAACATATTCTCCTTATAACTAAGGAGAAAACTTGTTTTCTCAGTAGGATAATGCAACCAATCTGTGACTCGGTTATCCTTTTCCCATATCCTTTCTGACATTTTTCAAAAGTTAATTCTTCTTTTGCTTCTTTCCCCTTCATTTTCTTTATTATTTTCCGTCAACATAATTGCCGCTTATCTTCAATTAAAGTTGAAACTCTTTTTGCTCAAAACCTCTTGCTTCTATTTCCCCTTAGATCGAATTCCAGGTTATTCTTCTCCCACCTCCTCCAACAATATTTTAAGCCAATATTGTATTTCTACAAAAGTGTTATTCTCTTCTTTCAGAGCTAACAATAAGAAGGCCTTACGTTCTGATAGTTATTTTCTCCACCTAGTTCTCTAAACTTGTGCTTTCAAGCTTGCATTCTGCCTTGTTAAATTATTCGTCTCTGTCTTTCCACTATCTACTTTCGCCTTCCCTTCTTGCTGGAAAGGTGCCTCCTGTACAAAAAGAAGGGAACAAATCTCAACCCTCAACCATCGCCAAAATGTCTCTCTAGCTTCCTGTTCTTTTATATAGTTATTTTCTGTTATATAGAAGAAGATTTGGAAAATCTCAATTCTTCTAATCTTATTCTCGCCAAGTTCGCCTTTCGTAAGAAGCGTTCTACTAGCAATTTTCTTCTAGTCTTTCTGTTTCTTGATCCTCTTTCCTTCGTATTTTGGTGAATCCCACGCTCATCTCAAATCTATAAATAATCGATGCAACTCTAGTTCTGTTTTATCTAACTTTCCTACTTTCACCATAAAAGACCTATCTCTATTACTTCATTCATCAAATATCCACTCCTATGCCGATAACTTCACCCTTCAATACTCTCCTTTTTTATAGAGGTCCTCTCACCAACAATTTGCTCATTCTTGGAGGGTGGCCTTGGATCAACTAGCATCTGATCTTTCTCGAATTTCTTTGGTACATTGATATCAAGGCTGCTTTCAATTACTTGGCAAAACTCAGTTCCTCATCATTCTACTAGATAATCTTTCACCCAACTATAACATCTTCTTTGAAAACAGCACAACTCAAACTTTCCTCTGTCCTTTAAATATTCTTGGAGTTTCTTTTTACTCGTGACCTAAATTGGAAGGTTCCTAATTGCTTATACTTTTTAAACAAGCTATAACGGTTGGGTGTTTGTTCCTGAGTCTCTATTCAGAAAATTTGTTCACGCACCCCCAGTTGTTTGACTCTTTATAGGGGTGTCATTCGCTCCTGCATGGAGTATGCCACACACATCTGGGGTGATTCCACTCACGCCTCCTCTTCAAAAGGTTGATCTAGGAATTCTTAGTCTTATCATTCAAATTGTTGCGTCGCTCTTTATTTCATCGCTATTTATACGGACACTGCTCTTCTGAACCTTCAAATAATCACATACCTTTCTCCATTGTGTAGAAAAGGGTTCTATTAGAGTTGAAACAACACCTTTCTAACATCGTCTCACTTTTCCTCTACTATGCATCACTCATGAACCTATATCGATTTAACAGCTATGACTCAAATATTCATTACATTACTCCACTGTTAAAGCCTGGAACACTCATTCTTCCTATATTTTTAATACTTTTTCTGATTTATCTCTTATAGATACATTTTGGTTAAAGGATTATAATCCTCCAGTTCTAATATTCATACATCTACTGACCTGAATACAAGAAAACTAAAATTGTTGTAATACTATATTAACATAATCCGCGTCAATATTTTATTTTCTATGTAAGATAGGTAGAAATAATGAATAAACACAAATATTCCTAACTATAACACTCACACACACACTAACGCACCTTTTCTTATGAAATTTATATACGAAATAAACGAACATATAATATTATATATATATATATATATTAATAATTATATTATAATAATATATTATTATTATATATATAAAATATTATATATAAATATATATATACAATTTATATATATATATATTTTAAATTTATAATATATATAAGTTATAATTAATATTAATATATATTAAATAATTAAAATTAAATATTATAATATATTATACATATAAATAGTATTTGATATAGTTGGAGAAGACTTTGACTAAAATTTCTTTTATTAGTTATCCAATCACAATATAGCACTATAATATATATATTATATATATATAGTAACACGTTCACTCTAAAACATAAGGCAAAGTATATGAGGTAAATCGCTACACTTAGTGAGATGATATATATATATTATATTATTATATATATATAATATTATATATTATATTAATATATATATATATCTTTATACGCTAATTTGTGAGGGGAGACTTCGCATGTCGCTAATTTACTTTAAAATAAATACTTAAGTAGAATCATTTTGCAATTCGCACTAGGAAACTCGTGAATTGAGCTATTTAGTCAATTTACTATGGATAACTTAAGAAATAAGTTTAATAACAAACTTTTGATTGAGAAATTATTAGATTAAATGATACAACTGTCTCGAAATGTTATGGTAAGCTAAATGAATCAGTAATTTGAGTGGTTCAAAATCGTGAGATAAATCTTAAGCTAATAATATTTAAAATTATTTGATAAGTCCTCAAGTGTATTTGTGTAGAATATATAAAATATTTCAGCTGAATATCAATAAACTTAGTTATGAAGCAATTCGGTACATAAGGCATCTAACTTATATTACTCAAAGTGTGGTTGGGATTACTTCGATATTGTTCCTCCTAGACTAATGAGTGAGCTAAACCGACACTTTTGATCAAATCGTATAATTTATTCGGAAAGGTATGAAAGATCACCGAAGTTATATAAAGACTAGATTATAGTGAGTGACAAACCTCACAAGAAATTAGAAGGAAAATGATTAATAAAGTGGAAATTAAAGATCCAATCCAGCTTTAAAGTAACGAGCAGATCTCATAAAACTAAATTAAAATCCAATATATTAGAACAACTGAAAACCGTAAATACATAATAAGGATGGATATATTAAAATTATATAACGAAAAATTATAGTATATTGGATTCATCTTCTGTTTCTTCACGTTGAAATTCTTAAGTTATTTTTACTGGCACTAACGAAGTTATGCAGTAAGCTATGATAGATGTGCAACTCTTTACGAACACAATACTCAAAGGAAATACTGCAACAGTATATTATTGAAAGAAAAGGTGAGAAAAAGTGATAGAGTTAAAACTAATGGTTTGTTCGAGAGAGATTAAATCAAAACGTATATCAAATAAGATAAAGTTATAGGCGAGCACCACTCACAAGTTAGAACTTATCGTCCCGGAGCTGAATGAGATTTAGTATTCTTGCACTTACAGGAATATTCTTGTGCGTCTCCTATTACTGAGTAGTACCCATAGAAGCCACGTTAGAACAATTATTGGGTGCATAAGTGAAATATTGTGTTTTAGACCTTCTTGAACAAGTGCTCACTGAAAAACAGGTCATAGAGTCGCGGTTATTTACAAATGAAAAGAGATGACAGGGTATTATAATGTGTATACTTGTTGGAGAAATGGAAACCTACACACTACCAGGAGTTGATTTGTTTCGCTTAACTGTCCCTCCCATGGTTTTTAATTATCTTTATAGATAGTTGTAAGTTAGTATATATCTTTGCCCGTATGTTTTGCAGTTGTGGAGGAGGCTTAAGCGTAGTGCAAATTATGAAATATTGAGAAAAATTGTGCATATGATTTAATTTTCTGGGAGGTGAACAGCAACCAACTCCGTCGCATCATACAACATTAGAAATTTGTGACATTCTCAAACAAAAGAGTCAGCGAAGGTCCTCTAAAAATATGAACAATTGCGGCGAATACACACTGATATATATCAGTGACCCTGCGACGACGATCTTCTTGGTCTTGATTTGCCGATACCAAAAGGAAAAAACTGGTCGTGATTCTGGGTGCATAAGTTTGGAAAACCGAATTTGTCGGGATAATAAGGATTAAGGATTAATTTTGGGGATGCAAAAGTTATAAGTAAATTATAAAATATTCAAGATCAAGAAGTTAAGTATCGCTAACGTCTAGTTAAACATGACGTTACTAATTAGGTGCAACCAAAGGAGACGTTCTCCTAAAATTTTTAGGGTTATGTTAAGAGGTTTATAAGAACTTAAATGAATCTTTCCACCATTAATCACTGTCCGCACTGAAGTGATAAAGATATGATGTCTTTCCCCATCTGGAGAAGAGACGATTCTTGAAAATAGACCAACTCTCTCCTAAATTAGGATACTAGCAAGTCAACAGTTTTTTAGAATTACGTAAGGCAACGGAATTAATCATTGGGGCTCTATCGAGAGTCATTTAAAGGATAGGTCATTTGAAATGATAAAGCAGTTGACACATTAGGGGTTGCTGAGGTGAAAAGAGATATTTTAGCTCAGGTGCAACTTAAGGCTTTTTTATTGGTCATGACGTCTTCATCGTATAAACTCTGAAAGCAGGAATTAAATAATCCTCGGACAATTGACTATCTAAGGCCACGATAAAAAATAGAATAGAGAGATGAATCCTTCAAACTCTTTCGATGTAGAATTGTAAGATACTACCGTTTACATTTTGTTAGATTGTAGTGACTAAATGGCTAGATGTTGCATTAAGAACTCGACCGCTGCCGTGTTGCTTGTCCAAAAAAAGGTTCGTGCTCAACATTACCTAGGTTTAAATAAATCGAATGGAGTAAGCTGGGGTGGTCACTGGCCTAAACAAGAACCAACTAAAAAATGAAAAAAAGAGTTGAAAAGGTTTTAGAAATGAAAGGCTTTTGCGAGATATTTGTGGAATGAAAGAAGAGTTTAGCAAATAAGCAGACCAAAAGGTTCTCAGTTTTACTGAAGTCTAGCAATATGTAAATGAAAGCAACTGAAGGTATTGCTTGAAAAGATATAATGTAAAAAAGTGTTTTAGATGTAAATGATAATAGACAGTAAAATAGAGTTGTACTGCTATGCAAATTAGCTGATTTAATAGGATTCTAGGTGAAGTTAAATTAGATTCAATTCAGAATTCGATACTTCTTGCTTGAGCGAGAGCCTCCTCTGTACCAATTTAATTATGCTGGCCGAGATAAAAGGATTTAAATAACAGCTAAATGGAACGTCAATACACAAGAGAAATCAGATATTCCATTTATGATCGCTTAATTTAGGTGTTGACCCTTAACGAAATTTAGTAAATATCATCTTGAATGAAGGCCTAGGATTAACTAGCCAAGAGTAGGAAAGACTAATGTTCCCTTCGCTTATATGGTTAGAAATCGTATTATTCAATATATTGTACATATGTGCCGTGTTAATAAAATCACTCTCTACAGGATCTTCCAGTGTGTTGTGTGTACCACACAACAAAAATTACTCGCTCCCAAAGAAGAGCGGTTAACTCATCAAATATATATGAGCACATTACACTATCACCTTAGTTTAAATTAACACTATTTCTTCTTAGCCTTACCTACCAAATCTCACATTCTCCCTTCAATATTCGTTTACAACGATCAATCCACTTTTTTCTATCGGTTTCTACCCAGCCGGTTCACGGTTATCCACAACTATATCATAAGCTATATACACAATATTAACATTACTACGCTTTAACACTAACCGATCATACACATATTCTAATTAATATATATATAATAATATTATATATATTACTTTGACTCAATATATTTTGGGAGAATCCACCATCACAATTACTTTCATTATATTCTCATCATTTACTGCCTTTCTCTAAAAACGATCACAATCTTATCATCTAATATCGATTTTACATATTTCCTCATTTTAATCATTCTTCTCACACCTAGCAACACCACTAAGATTGTCCATTATATATATATCACTGAAACTAAAATATACTATTATATTATAACATTGAAGTATATATAATATATATATATATATAAAATTAATATATATATATATATATATATATTATTATATATAATATTATATATATATATTAATATATATTAATTATATAATATATATATATATATATATATTAATAATATATATTAATATATAATATATATATATGATATATATATATATAATATATATATATAATATATATATAATTATATAATATATATTATATATATATATATATATATATATATTATATATATATATATTATATAATATTTATATATATATATTTATATATTTATATATATATATATAAACTTCCTTTTAAGCAGTTTAGATCCACCCTTTCACCAGAATGAGGTACATAACACACGGTGAGGACTACAGGAAATCTAGAAACTTTAAGGCCGAGGTTATACCCAAAGCCTGATCGCTCTAGCCACCTATATTATATATATATATAAATATATTACCTGATTCTGAGCACTAAGCTACCGATAGTTATTATATTTCATATTGCCCCTCCAGGAAGATTTAATAAACTTACAAGACTTATAGCTACTCACGCGGTAGGATTGAAACAGTCGAGTTCACCCATATAATCGCAATTAGAGAGAAGTATTTACGGCGTAGAGTACTAACTCATCCTTACGCCACCTGAGAGGCCGTTCTTATATAATAATAATATATATAATATATATATATATATATTTAATTAATAATATATATATATATATATATATATATATATATATTATATATATAATATAATATATATTATTATATTAATTATATAATATATATATATATATATATTATAATTATAATATATAATATTATTAATATATATATATTATATATATATATATATATATAAATATATATATATATATAGTAGTACCCCTAGTGATTATTCAACTCACCACCAGTATAAAGATCACAATACACAATACTCAACACATCACTACACAAAAAAACAAATTAAAACAAAATAAAAGATATAAATACTAGTAATTAGTATAAATATTATATTATTATAAAAAATAGGTACTATATTATTACTTTTACGATAGTATCTTAAAGGAATAATAAATATAATAAAAATAAAAAGAAGTTTGTCATAATTACCTCTATATATATATCTATATATATATAACAGCCATGAACAATTGTATGTAAAACCATATTTGAGTTTTAACTCGTTTGATCCTAGCAGACTTATGTAAGATGATAAAACCTAAAAGAAAAAAAAAAGAAAATAAATTATCACAATTAAACAATAATAGCTTTAAATTAACAAATTCTTCAAATAATAAACGTTGATAAAAGTTACATTAGAGAAGGAGCTCCTGTAGTTGCAAGGGTATCAATTACTCTTTCTATCTAGGTAGAGTATTTTTAACTATTTTTCCACCACCTGACATTCCACTCAAAGCAGTCAACGTTCCTATTAATCCCTTAGAAAAAGAAAAAAAATTTAGTTCTTTAGTACTAAAGGCACTTAATGTTATTCATTTTGAATCATTTTATTTAAATACAAATACATTTAGCAATTTCAATGGTAAAGAAAACCATGAATATATATTTTCCTTAGCAGCCATCAGGTTATCTAAATCAGTTGGTAATATAGGCCAGTGGTTATTGAGACCCCTATATTAAGCTCTTGCTCTTAAAACTGTCCAAAGAAACTGTCGGTCTGCAATCTTAAAACTTCTCTTTAAAAACAGAGGAGATTTTGGTACATTTTCTGCTACATGCCAGTGATACATTGAGGAATAATACAAAGAGGTAAGTAGTAGACTGACATATATTGTAAGGAATATAATATACATAGGATAATACAAAGAGGTAAGAGTGACTGGTTCACTAAAAATAATGGGACGTCTGCTCTTGGGTAATTCATACTGTAACATCTAGCATTACTTACTATCTAGAATATTTACCTGTCAATATTATCAATATCATAGATTAGAATTTAGTAAACTGATATAAATATAAAATACATATAATAGTTAAAATAGTCGTTATTAACTTAATACCAAAAATAATAATTTATATATTATATAATAAAAAAAATATCACCTAAACTAATATGGCTCCATAATGCTATACTTATTATTATTCAAACTATTATATATATATATATACTATCATATAATAATAATTAATAAGCTTTAGATATTGAGAAGATTTCGAGTAGCCATTCACTAATACATTATAAACTACCAAATGTATATAAATCAATTATAGTTATAAGTGAGTAAATAATATCAATATAAACCATTTGACAGAAGTAAAAAATGCCTCATATAATTTATAAGCTATATACATAAATAATTTAAATTCACAAATTGTATGTATGGTTATAATACCAGCTTGTGACTCGTGAAAATATATTTTAAATAAAATGGATCTTTAAAAACACTGTGGCAATAAGTGCTAATTATTAAAATCCAATATTCTTAATCTGCATGTCTAACTAGTTATATTGTGACTTAGAAGAGCCAACTCGTATTTAAAATACACATCTTACAATTGCATAGACAATAAGAAATTTAGAAACATTTTGCATCGTCTATATATTAGGTAAAACAATAGTAATTTATACATTTACTAAATTTATCACATATAATCGAATTTTGCAATATCAAATATCATTACTATACCTATAGCTCGCTCTATTACAGTACAGTATCCCCCTAAGTACATATCCTGGAAATATTATAGTACTAATTACTATAGGAAAATGACTCAAAAATGCACCTGATGGAAAAGTAAAGATACATATAGCTCTATGATATTTCTATTTCATTTTTTGAGGAATTGAAAACAAATAAAAACAAGTTGTTTATTTCATTTACAAATAAAATAAATTTCAGAAGTCATTTGCTTCGAGGTGGCTTTGTATTTAAATATACTATCTAGTATAGTGTATATTGATCATGATAATGTTAAAAAATGTTAATTATTTTATTATTACCAACCAAAAACAAAATTATCTGAAACGCAAATCACAAAACGGTAGTTTATAACAATAACTTGTGTATATTTACGTAACATAAGAATGTTCAATATTATAACTATACAGGTAATTTATTTACAATTTTTTATCTATTTATATGTTCAAATAACTAATTATATAAAAAAACACTTGAATTGTCAATGTTGAGGCGTTCTGGAGCATTAATCATTAACATAAAAAAAGTATATTAATAAAATTTATATTTAACAAACATAAATTTTGTAAGAATAAAACTTATAATATTGTATAATGAACGTTAAATTCAGCTACATATAAAATTCCAAAAATTATATATTCACAGAATATCCTTTTAACACAAATCAGAGGTAACAATGGGGAGAAAAAAAGGAGCTGTTTTCTCATATATTACTTTAAGAAACATACACACTATAAAACTAAAAGAATAGTACTGCTATCCATATTAGTCCAGTGCACACATCTAACAGTTTTAGCTATTATCATCCAATTATACATCCTTAATATAGCATTCCAAATACGATATATTGACAGGCACATATTATATGTACCGAGTATACATTAAATTACTCTATGTATATATATATATAGTAATACTATCCGCGTAGAGGGATTAAGAGATCATGATATACGTGTGAGGACTTTGGAGAAAATAGCCAGACTTTGTAAGACTCCAGAAAAGTAATAAAAATAATAAAATATATATAATTAAAATCACAGATGAGATGCCCTGGCTAAAATATAAAATTTTAAGGCATTATATTAAAATATATTAATTTTCACTAATTTTAATACAATGTAAATAATGATATTTTCATACCTAATACATATTATACTATATACAACATAAAAAAAAGTTTAAAATTGATAAGATAAAATGCGAGAGCAGTAACGATAAACTCTTCGTTATTAACAATAACATTTTAATACTTATTAGCATCAATATATACAAACTCAAAATTATCATTTTATATATCTATCGTTATCATCATTGAGTCCAGATTCACTATCAGTTTTTATAATAATATTCAAATTTATCTAACCTGTGACCGAATTTAATTTATTATATAATATATAGATATAACTTATTATCCTTATATATAACTACCTATTCATTTAATTTTCTCACTCCTTAATTCTATCTAGCCACTTATCACATTCCTATTTTTCTTCCTAACTTAATATATCATTAATACTAATTATAATAAACTAATAGCAAAATGATCCTAATAATATTAATAAATATCCTAATCCCCAACCACTACTGATTAGACATTTCAAGCGCACTAAACTCAATCTATAATCAAAAAATATACTTTAAACGAATCTCCTTTACACTCACATAATTATACAATATTAATCCAATACATGTCATCTTACCTATTCGACATATATATACCACTTCTAACTTTAACATACTAGCTTTTGTATACTTACTATACGGATTGAGAGTCTTGTTGATTATGGAATATAAATTTATTAATACATAATATACATATCTCTCTATATATCCTACACATAGATAATCATATCACCTTCTCCTATAATTCATTCTCATTTTCCCCTGCAACTTATACAAAGTAACATACTATTTATAATATACAACTTACCTATCACTCATCTTTATCAATCTCTACCTACATTATACCAAACTAACTATTCAAGTCACCAATCACACTAACAAAACCCATAATAATACAAGCCTCATAAACCTACATTCCTTTTTAGTCGCTTCTTATCAGTAAAACACAGTTGAGCTAGTACGTATTGTTAGTAGAAAATTTCCTTTTATCTCCCCACACATATACTATATATATATATACAAGGGGTTATTATAATTATATTATATATATTATTAATTAATATATATATATATATATATAATATATATATATATATTAATATATATATATATATATATAATATATAGCATATAATATAATATATATATATTATATATATATATATAATAATATAATTTATATATAATATATAATATTATATATATAATATATATTATTTAATATTAATATATATATATATATTAATATATTATATATATATATATATATATATATATATATATATTAATATTCAATATAATAAATATAATAAATGAATAAATTAATGATTATTGTATTACATGTAAATAAAATTTTTATTTTTTATGGTTTTATTTATTAATTAAAACATTAATAGATATTGATAATTATTTTATATATACCACCTGAACTTTTTGCTTACAAATATATTATATTTTTATTAAAATAATAAAATATATATAAAAATTTTCAATATCTTAATTTTTATTCTCTTATTGGAGGTCAAAACCAATACCTTATTTATTTAAATTTTATCTTATTATAATTATAAAAAATAAAAGTTTTAATATAAATTAATATATATAAATATAATAATATATATATTAAATATATATATATTAAATATATATTATATATATAACCATTTACCTCCTTTTCCCCGCAGATATTAGTGGAGTCACAGAGTGCGAGTAAGCAAACAAGGAGATAGTCACTAATGAAAAAGTATAGCATTGAAATAAACATAAGAACAAAGTACATATAAAGAAATATGAGTACTATCAGCATTACCTAATTCCCTTTATATAGAACTTAGTGTAGCAATTATTATACAGTAAATAATAATTTAACCCTTCAATATCATGTATGGTTATATCTATAGTATCAGTCAATATGGGGTTTCAAAAATACCCTGGGTACCATATCGTACTACCACAATCATTTAATATATATAATACCCCATTAACAAAGTAACACCCCCCCAATTCACTCCTATTATGTAACACTAATCATTTTCTTCTCGCTCATCTGCCAAATAACTCACTATATCCTCTCTATACAATAGGGTGAGTATATCCTTTATCACTAGAGATCATGTCATCTACACTTTCTTCTTCTATAGTCTCTACGACCCCGTATTTTAGTATCTTACTATCCCCTAATTACAACTTAAATCATCTGCTAGTAATCACCATACGCATCTGTGTTCTCTTACCATCCTTTTCCATATATGACGTCTAAAACAATTAAATAGTTAATATCTCATTTATATAATCATCATTTACGCCTTTCTTCACACCACACAACTAAATCTCACTCAGCTATGAGCCTTAGTTTCTAATGATAACTTATACTATAATCACTCATTTATTATTCCTTATTACTTTCAACCATGAACACTTTCCCTAATAGTATTATTACTTTGAAAGAATACATATTGTAACATAGATATATACCTTATACTTATTACAACTCACACACACACACACGACACACATACTAAATACTATCAAAACGACGCAATAATACATAATTATATAACAGACAGATAACTAAGATACATTAACTACAGATAAACACTATATATATATAATACTCACACATATCACTATACCATATATTAAATATATATAAATATATTTATATTATATTATATATACTATATATATTATATTTATAATATTTATAGGCAGTAGGAGCGGAGCTCGTATGGTCAAATTTACTTTAGATGAGTCGAGCAAAACAAATATATATATATTAATTATATAATATATAATATATATATTATATATATATATAATAATATATATATTATATTAATATATATTATATATATTATGATATATATATATTAATATATATGATATATAAAATATATATTATATTATATATATATATATATATATATATATTATATATATATATATAATATATTACTTATTAATTATATATATATATTTATATATATATATATATATATATATATATAATATATATATATATATATATATATATATATTTTGAGTTGAGTAAATGAGGAATGCTCAGTTAGGAAGAAGTGAATTGATGAGTTTTATGGCTAATGAGGCGATAAAGAAGGTGCTTTACCAGAAGTAATGAGGCTTTGTTTTGTGTAGGAGATATGGAGTTGTGAGCTTTGAATATGAGATAACTAAAAACAGTGAGGGTCCGTTCACAAGAGTTTTAGTGATAACCTCAGGGTCGATTTAATCAATATGCGAGTATTTATCTCTACTTGAGGGGAGATATAAAGGGAACTGAGTAAAAGTGAGGCTTTCACTACTTCATTTTGCATTATCATAAGTTATTTCTTCTACTTCTTTATTTATGATATCCAGTATAGGAATGACTTAACTGATACACCTCACTATATATATATACCGAATTTTTTTTTATATTTGGAAATACAATAAAAAAAAATATTTACTCTTTTTTTTTATATTCTTTTTTCGCATTTAAGGCAACAATGTATATAGTAGAGAAATGAATATGGTTCTACATATTATTCACACATATTCTTAACTAATGTTGAGAATTAATCTAAAATTTAAAGTGAGTAAACTTTCACATTAAAAACATCTATAACTGAAAATAAAATAATAGAATATTATGAGTCATTATAAAGAAGCTTAAATCGATAATACAGATTCTCACTCAATTATCCTATACCTAGTATTTATCTATATATATTAATAATTACAGTCTATTTCAAAACCCCTTTATTATTTTAACAACAAGTTAACTACACAATAAAAAATTACCCAGTATTATAAATATAATTAATTATATTAAATTATAAAAATATATATATATAAAATCGTATTATTTAATATAAATGATTAATCTCCTCCAAAATAGTAAACTTCACAATTTAATTATATATATAGTATATAAAAATATATATAACGGAGCTAATGCTGGTCGGCAGAGGCCAAGCTAACTAATTTCGCTCACAGTAGAAAGAGTCATTGACTATTACAACTAGACGGTTTCTTAGTAAATATTAGTATTTTGTAAGTCCATATTAATTTTATTATAGTGCAATAACGATATATATTAAATATATATTTCGATATATAGTATATATATTATATAAGAGATGTGCATTTTTATTACTACTAGCAATAATATTAATTTAAATAATTAGATATATATATTATTTATAATTATTAGTTATATAATATAATTAATTATAATATTATATATCTTGTCACTTAAATTAGCAATTTAAACGGGGAATTATTTATAATAAAAAATAAATAGAATGCTAAATCATATATATATATAGAGACTCGATGAGTAGTATATTATATATATATATATCACACTCCACACAGTTGACTACTATATATACAGCCTCTGCATGATGAGAATAAAATAACAGTGTCCTATTAGAATCTTTTAGTGGATTAAGAATTTGATTTTGCAATATTTTAACAACATATATATATATATATAATATATATTTATATATATCATTTTATATATATTGAAATATATATAATATCACTATTATACTATATATATATAGATAGTATATATAATATATATATGAGGTAAGACAGAATATGCGTAGGAAGGTTTACAAATAAATATTCCATATAATATATTACAATTCTATGGTTTGACAGTTTTTATCCTTTTCACCCACAAGTACAAATATCTTTTAGCATTTGCACACATATATGCTAACTACTGCTTAAACGATCCTTTTTAACCTCAGATGTTGTTACAGCAACAATTAAGAGAATGTCGTCAAAGGATAAAAGAAGAAGTTTCTTACTTGGTTCAGTAACTTTGTTTTCTATTTTCAGATAACATATTGCAATTGCTCAATAAGGTCCTGTGGCTCAACTCATATTTGTGATATATATATATATAATATTATATATATATATATATTATATATATATATATATATATATATAATATATATATATATATATATATATATATATATTATATATATACTATATATATATATATATATATATATATATATATATATATAATATATATATATATATATATATATATATATATATATATATATATTATATATATATATATAGTATTATATAGATTATATTATAGCGTATACGTCATATATATATATATATATATATATATATATAATATATAATATATATATATATCTATAACATATATATATATATTATATTAAATATAAATATATATAATATATCATATATATATATATATTATATATAACTATTATAATATATTTATAAAATAAAATAATAATAGCACTATAATCGTAATAGTATAAAAATTTATAAGATATATATATAGACTGTATATATATATAAACTAGTAGCTATATATATATATACTATATCTATATAGTATATATACTATATTATAATAAAATACTATAATATTATATATATACAGAAATATATAGAATAATATATAATTATATACTACTATTTTCTATAATATTATAACATATTTGCTATACAAGAGCCTATTGAGATAATAGTCACCGAAGTGTTAGTACGGCTGCAACATTCCTTGCACTTCGAGATAACTCAGCTAATTTCTCTAATGTATTAATCTTTTATCATTATGAAGTATTCTAATTGAGACTGCAACACATGGTCGTTTTCAATGCCTCAATACACTCGTTCATTCCACTTTCTAATTCGATATATAATCTTGTAGCCAAACTAAAAAACTACCTCCGAAAACAAACCACTGAAAACCGATTCGTTTGTACCTTATTTATTATCGGTGATTCATTATCCAATAACTTTCTTGGAGTACAATATTCTCTACCTTAGAAATAGCCTCACTATAAGAAAGGTTGGGCTTCTGAGTAGTGCCTTTCAGAAATTCCTTCACAGACGCATACAGTTCCTTCATCTTCATTGGGGCGTCGTTTCCCCCTTGTAATGAATTTAGTGCCTTCGCAACATGAAGTATGAAGATATGATAGAAATGCCTCACAAATCGTTACAAGTCGGGAGTGTAATGGATGGATTTCGAATACTGGTCCGAATCTAGGTAGCACTTAACCTAGAGAAAGTTCTCCACTTTCTTGAATTAGGGCTATGTATAAGCGTGGGTGTGATTTTTTTCAAAAAATATAATCTGTGGTATGTCTCCACACTCAAAACTACCACTTACTTTTATCGATTTTCATCAATTCTTACGCCACATTCATAATACGCCCTAAGAATAACTCCATCTAAAAACACTTG
>JABUQX010075723.1:35000-37713 GCA_015478945.1 Trachelipus rathkii
CGCGTTATTTGAGTCACGCATTTAAGTGGTCGTATGTAGTATTTCGAGTCACTTAATATCTAACGGGATTTGTACTATTTACGAGACTAGTCTTAACTCTAGGAGTATGGACACATGAAAATTAAATTTATGTCCGATTTTTGTTAGGAGTAATTTTACTTGAATATATTTCATTACAGTTTACGGAGAGCATTACGTGTAATATAAACTAGATATTCTAATATCCCTCAGCTCAACCATAGCCACGAAGCGAATCAATATTCATTTTGTCATCAAGCGTTGGTACACTGTTAGTAATTAATTATTATTATTATATATATCTCTTTAATTATACTATATTATCAGAATCACTACTTATACATTCCTATTCGCCTCACGCACAGTAAGTCTGTGAGTCCAGAGCCTAGCCATATGCACTCTACATGTATGCTGGAGATATAATTATATCTTAGATTTTAAGGTCCATGAGACACTTTGAGAGGACTTGGGGCTTACTATCACACTTATTCATTATTCACTTATAACTGTGAGTTCACCTATTTTTCACACTTTGAGTATGAGGCTCATCAACTGGTCAGGATTATTGAAATTAAATCTATATATATATATTAATTATTATGTATAAGATTTTGTATTTTTAGGCGTTCAAATATTTGCATTAACCTAACTAACCTAACTACTAATTATGAGCATTATATACTATATAATAAATTATATATATAATATATATACTATATTTTATATAAATATAGTTAAAATAATAAATATATATATATATATACTTATTAATAATATATTAATATTTAATTATTATATATATAAGTATTATTATTTTATTTTAATTTATATTATACTAATTATATTATTATAATATTATTATTATTATTTCAATCTATAATGAAGTGCGTAGATTGTCTATACTGAGCTCACGTATGAGGTGAGTGTCTGAGTTAGATATCATGATATACGAACATGCGATACGTTATGTATAGTGAGAGTAAGCAGGTATGCGAGAAGTAGATTGTAACGTGACTAGATAGTATATAATATATAATTAAATATAGAAAATAATGTTGGTTAAGAGTGGCTGGAGAGGAGTGATCCTTCGGAGATTCCGGGACTGATGACTGCGTTCGCGGCACTACCGCTTAAGTGATCTATGGGTCACATGGACCGCGCCGAAAAAGGAGATAATACATATATGAGAGAGAGAGCGGAGAATCGAAGTTAGATCTATGTCATACTAGACAAGTCCACAGCACACACGGATGAGCTCGTCAGCCTATTTAGATTGCGAAGGAGTTATATTTATGACTCGGTCTCTCTATTGTCTTATAAGCAGGCACGCCGGCCTGAGGCGAGAGGAGGAAGAGGGACATCTGAGATTTTCGAATAGGAGTGAGGATACCGCCGATGTCACAAGACTTGCCGGACCGTTAGCAAATAGAGATTGTACGCCTGCCGTATCAGCCCAACATTATCGAGATGAGTGCGCACAGAACCACAACGATGAGATATATCGCCCACATATATATAAGAGAGCGAGGAGAGAAGTTGTGAGCGGAGGTTTCGCATGAAGTTGACAGAGTTCGCGCGCGAGCGCGTGTCTCTATGGAAGTCACTCCATTTGAGAAGATGAGAAAGATGAGCTCTGAGACTCTCTCTCTAGTAAAGGAATAATTTCAAAAAGATCATTCAGTGCTAAATATATTCATATGCAACTATAACTGGCAACAAAATCGAAAGCATTATTGGCTTTGTTATTCTCCCAAATTAGATGCTGTTTATTGTTTGTTGGCTGTTCACTGAATGCCCTGAATCAAGAAGTTGGAGTATAGGCATTCCCCCGTGATTGGCAGGGGCTTGAGTAAAAAAATTAAAAAAACATAAATGTAGCAAATCACATTTACACGCTTTTATGACTTTATGGTATGTGGAAGAAAAAAAAACTATCGTTGATCAGCTCTCGGAGGAACATCGGAAGTGGAAAGAAATTTTTCCGCATTATCGATGTGGTGAGAACACTGGCTAATGTGTTTCCTGTCAACTCTTGCTGCCTTATCAATATCACAATACAGACCTTCGTGTAGAGATCCACGATTGCGGATAAATGCCGATCTACTCTCCTCTGCGATATGACTCTTTACTTAGAAACAAGTATTTACATCATATGAAAAACAAAATGACATGATTAGTTTATTTGCATGTTCAGTTAGGAAAACATTATTATTCAGAATAACCTCAGCTCCGTATTATTCATTAATTCTAGACACCACACAAGATATCTCCAAAAAGAGATCAGTTGAGTATCGTGATTAGGTATACAACACTGACAGTAAAAAATCCCGGTGAAAATTCTCTGCAGATACACGAGTTGTTTTTGGGTCTCGTAGAAGTCAGTGATCAAACAAGTGAAACATTTGTGAGAATTCAATATTGTTATATTTGAACGAAAAGGGAATTGATATTCAAAAATGTCGAGGACAAGGCTAGGATGGTGCGTCTAATATGAGTGGACAGTACACTGGACTACAGAAAAGAATTAAAAATATTAGTTCCCAAACAGCTGAGTACGTACAATTTGTCGCAGCACATAACCTCGCAATCTTTGTGGCTGAGCTGATTCAGTCCTCTAACATTAACGGGTTGTCAATTTTAGATACTTGGCTCAGCAACGTATGTTTTCCTTTTCGGAAGTTAAACCCCGTTGGCA
>JABUQX010075724.1:0-7500 GCA_015478945.1 Trachelipus rathkii
TCAAAGTCACAAGAATTAAGTAGAAGTTTGTCCGAAATTTAGAGAGGCGTGAACGAATATAGGCAGGTAGTTTCTACTCACGTTAGTCATAATTATTATATTAATATATTATATATACTATTATATTCATATATATAATATTTATATAATAATATATATATATATATTATGATATATACTAACTATATATTAAATATATATATATATTATCTATACTTATTTCTTGACTTATACTAATTCACGCCTTTTCTTTTCTTTCTATCACCTTCCTCTTTGCCCAAGATTGGGGGGTAAGGTGCTGTACAAGCATCGAAAACGAAAAGCAGTAGGAGAACATGACAAAAGTCGAAAGAAAGCCCAGCCTTACCAGCCCCTCTGTACCAATTAAAATTAGTGAGAAGCTCGTCAACAGAACAGAAAATTCCACACCTAGACGCCATCAATGGGCAGCGACGGACCCTCACTATGGAAAATCCCCGTCAATGTAAGGTTCATCCCCTGGCCCAGGTCTGGGCACAACCATGCCCCCATACAAAACCCCGCAATTCTCTCCTATCATCGCACCTTTATTTCTCGCCTCTGCCAAACTCAAACAATTTCTCTCCTTCAAACATTCTTCACCGAACTCAATCCCCTTCCTCTTCGGTCTCCCAGCCGGTTCGTTCCCCCCATGACACTCTCCTATACATCCGCTTAACCAATCCGACTTTCATTCATCCTTTCCCATGACCAAACCTCCATCTCAACATACTTTCATTATTCTCTCATTTACCCCTTTCTTCACACCACAACAACTCTCCTATACGCTTACTAATTCGCTTATTCCTTATTAAACAATTCTTTTCACACCCTAGCATATGCCCCTAAGATTGTCCATCATAACTCGAATCACATTTGTGATAAAACTCTTTAGCATCCTATTATACATTCTATTTATCCCATAATGACTCATACATGTTTCCACACCGATAATAATTAAATCTATCTAGTCGGTTAATATACTACTTAATACTAATATCATACTCTCTAATGTATAGCCTCTATAAGCTCAAGCTACATCAAGACTTATAGTCTACCTTTTATCATTCACAAATCGATTTCTATATTTGCTAACCAGCCATCTATTCCTCCTCATAGCCAATTTTCTCACTCAATAACCTTATTCCTATCTAAATACTAATAACTATCCATGTCATCAATCCTGTTTACTACCTTCTCATCCACACAATATTAACTATATTATTATTTTACTATTAACTCTATACAAATATTCTTAAACTCCGAACACTTGCTCCAGCTGCTCATCATCTAACATATAATACTATACACTGAGGACTGTCCTCAAACTCACTGTAATCGCATGACTACCTTTGCTTCTTTATTTCTGAGCGCATTTTCTGACACATTCAGGACACCCCCATAACCTCTTTTACATACCTTGAGGCGCCAATAGTTATCTACATCTTGAACATCTAAATTAACTCAAAATCTCATTATATTACAGACCGTATCATCCACTAATACATCTCCATATCCATATCCCAGCTATTATACTAAATATTGATTAGATAAGGTCAACCCTCAACTCTCTAACTTCCAATTCTCTCATCAATATCGATTCTATAGTAACACTATACTCTAATTTCTCCTGCCTATCTTATATATATAATACCCACCTTACTCATAATTCTTTCATAACCCCATCCATTATAAACATATATACTACATTGTAAAATAACTCAAAGGAGACATAAACCCACCCTTACTCTCACTGCCCTTATTATTAATTAATATACTATATATAATATATATATATTAATATAATATATATATTAATTTTTTTTATATGTTATATTATATAATACTATCTATTATATACTACCTTATATATAAATAATACTATCTAATAGTAATTATATTAACTATTATTTTTATATATATATATATATTATATAAAGTATATATATATATATATATATATTTAATATTTTATATATCTATCTTTTATATTAATTATTATACCTATATCTATATATATTATATATTAATAA
This sequence comes from Trachelipus rathkii, assembly GCA_015478945.1. Lineage (NCBI taxonomy): Eukaryota > Metazoa > Arthropoda > Malacostraca > Isopoda > Trachelipodidae > Trachelipus > Trachelipus rathkii. The sequence goes on from JABUQX010075724.1 coordinate 2,052, forward strand.
TAATATATATATATATAATATTATACTTGGTTTTATCGAATTATAGATTGTTTTTTGGAACTTAGAAGAGTAAACCCTAACAAGATCTGTAGACAATGTTTCTCATTTTCTTTCCTCTCTTTTCTACTCCACAATACTTGTCCCCTCTCATTGCTGATCAAGCAAAGAAAGCCCAGCCCGTACCCGGCCCCCTGTAAACACTAACCTAATAATTTATAAGTTGGTAAATACATAAATAATAAGAACCCATATAACAGTCAATCTTTAGACAGAAAATAATCAACCTCTAATCTATGGATAGCATATGCCCTCAAAATGAGTGAAAGCGATGATATATATATATAGGTATGGTATATCTACTATATATGTCGATACGGCGTACTACTCTCTATTGTTAATATATCTGTCAATTGTACTAGATAGGTTATCCATCCTGGCCAAAGTGGGCGACAACATTGCATCCATTTATACAAAACCCCCGCCATTATTATCTCATAACTATTCATATGCACCCTTACCTCCTATATGTGAGTCCTCATGCCCAAATACTCACATTTACTCTTCACTTCAGACATTCGTTATCTCATAACCCTCAGACTACTGAATCCAACTATATACTATCTCTATTTACGGTCTACTATACCGCCGGTCGGTTTCTCAACACTCAACTAATCCGTACAACTATAAACATTACTATCCGCTTAACCAAACTCGACCTTATTTCATTACTTCAGATCACTCATTACTCTCATTGACAAATATCCATTACTTCTACATTCTTAATTTATTCTCTCATTCCTAACTGGCTCATTCTTTAATTTACCAATTCTCATCACCTTACCGTAATTTACTTTTTAACTCGTTAAAAAAAAAACTATTAAAGACGTTAATCAATTAAAGCGATTTAATCGGCTAAGAATGTACGGAAGTTAACGTCTCACTCACTTGTAACCGTTCATTAAACAGTACGCTTCAATTTCAATTAATGTTAGTCAATAGTCTACTCTAAACTTTTATTATTGAGATTAAATTCTCTTTCTCTTTTATTCAATACACCTAAAAGCATCAATTCCTAGACACAACTATTATTATGATATTAGCTTATTCAGCACCACACATTCCAATTAGGACATTTGAATTGTAGAGTACCTCATTTTGCCCCTGCTTGCGAAGACATACTCTTCAAAGCGTAAATACCTTAATCTAGGATACTACCAACTAATACCGGGAACTTTAGATCTATACGGCTGTATTGTTCCGCTAAAGAACAATAATGGCTATCCCCCACTTTTACTCCAAAATCCATTTTTATACAACGACTATTCACATGATAGGTAACCATACATTATCCATATCATCATCCCAACGATTCGAGTAATGCAACCAGTTGAAAGACGCTAAAGTTGCATAGTATCACTCGACACATAGCACTTGAGCCTGCACGACGAGTTTTGTTCGTCTAATTTCTCGATCCGCACGACAATGCGCGCATTTCACAAGTATATGGCTAGATAACTTACTCTCATCATATAGCCTCGCTTGTGCGGCCCAGTTACAACTACACGCAACTTTTCCTACTACGACAATCGCGGACGTCAGTCCTCACCTGTGAGCGCTACCGTTACGCATATTTCTGTGTTACAACATAATTATCCTCCCTAGATGTGATACTGATTATATTAAACGAGTTCCACTTGTGCTTGTAGGGCTACGTTTACGTTCCAATGTGGCTGCTCACTGGAGAGTAGAGGTCAAAACATTCCTCGATGGATCTATCACACTTGGAGGAGTGGTCTCACGGCCAATTTGCAACTAATGACTGTCTTTGTAAGCAAAAGTACCAAGGACGGCCCAATTAAAGTGAACATCATACACGAGTACCTTTACGCGACCTCTTTTCATCGGGCCTCGCTATCGTTTACATCTAATCGGCTCCCACTCGCCTTATTCCTTACATATCGAAGAGACGTACACGACAGCTGAAGGTGCCATAAAACGACCGGTGTGGAAGGTGTTAAGGAAAAGGTTCACACATGCGTGCATACCGGTTGAGGTTTGTACATGCTTTAAAGCCCGACAACTATGCCTCTACGGTTTACCTTTTGCCCTGTGCGTGCTAGGTCGAAGACACGATGACCTTCTGATCGTGTAGTGTTTACGCGATGAGTCCCACACCTTTCATTTAGGGGGTTAAGGTGAATGCCCATAATGCTGTTCGTATCTGGGGGTCTGAAAATCTGCATGAAACTTGTAGGAAACGAACGTGATTCCCCAAAGGTTAACTTTTCTGCGCCATATCCCGACGCTAGGTCTACGGACCTTTCTTTTTTCGCCAGAAGCACGCCGTACAGGGGTCGCCCTATCTCGATATGTTAATCGCAAATGCCTTTCCAGCAATTTTAGAGGATGAAGCGGTAAAATTTATACGGCAGCAAAATGGAGCCCCTCCACATTGGGTCAAATAGTGCGAGCGTGGTTGAACGACTTACTCCCAGTCGTTGGGTTGGTCATATGGTCCAGACGACAGAGGCTTTTATATATCTGGCCCTGGGTCCCGGACTTAAACGCCCATGCGATTTCTTCCATGGGGCGCCCAAATTATAAGCAGAGTTGAAAACGTTCCAGAATTGAACTGCCGTTCCTTCCTTACTTTCCCGGACTCTGGTTTAACGGAATTGTTTGGGAGAAATTGGATTCATCGGATGAATGTATCTTATACACGAAGCGGGCACATATTGAGCATATGTAGGAAAAACCTGTTCCAATGACTTCATTTTCGATGTATCGATATGCATGTTGATATTAATTGTATACTTAAACCGCCTCGTTATAATAAAGCTTGAAACTGGGATTATTTCTATTACGGACACACCGAGTAAGTATATTATTGTAAAAATATAGGATATACCAACTTACAGATTTAATACAAATATGTATACTTTTTTTATAAATTACAACGCTTATGAGGCCTAGTTCCTTATTTATTTTTACTTCTTTGACCACAGGAAGCAAGTCCAAGTAACTAACGAAAGAAGTTAATGATCATTGAACGGGCCAGTCACTATTGCTTTTTCTTCTTCAAGACGCAACTTATAGAATCGTGAGAACTACAGCAAAAGAAAAAGTCACACATTTCTAAATGGGATAATACCGTGTAAGAATAAACACATTTTAGCCATTGAGAGGAGCGTTTAGGAATTTTGGAAAAAAAAAAAGCTTTGTTACGTTAGCGAATCTAATACAATTTTAAATCTGATAAGAATATATTGTGTGTAAATTAAATTTCAAAAATATAAGTTCAAGCCACTTTTTTTAACTCGTTATTATTCTGTCTCTTATTTCGAAATTAACGAAAAGCGTTAAGTTGAACGAAAATTAAACGAGTTAATTAACGATTAAAACGCTTTAACGCGTTAATGCACACTTTGTATATATTATATAATATATCATTATATACTATAGGTATATATATATATATATATATATAATATATATATATATGTATATATATATATATATATATATATATATATATATATATATATATATACTATATATATAATATTATATAATATATATAATATATATATTTATATATATATATATATATATATATATATATATAGAAGAGAGAGAGAGAGAGAGAGAGAGAGGAGAGAGAGAGAGGTTGAGAGAGAGAGATGAGAGAGAGAGGAGAGAGAAGGGGAGAGAGGAGAAGAGGTGGGCATCGTTATAACAAAAAAAGTAGTTTCCTATTATCGTTACTTGTGACAGTCGTTAACTCGGAAAAAGTAGTTCGTTATGTCATGGCCGTTTCCTTTGAAAAGGAAAAGTAAGGAGTGTCGTTACTGTCCGTGGGTACTTTTAGGGATTTGACTATGAATTAATTACGGTATATTAGGTAATTTATTGGTTTGTATATTAACATTATTCACAATTATTCATTATTATTAAAAACATACCCTCATGTAACGTCCTAGCGCACTCAAGAAGGGTTATGGTCGCTTTTGAAGAACCACCTTCATTAGTTGAAGACTAGATGATGTTGAAGAGGTGAGCGTTGTCGCGATGAATTGGGGTTTCGTCCTGTTTTGGACTCATCGGTGGTGGTCGCAGCCCCTTTCCACCAGAGCCACAACTCCCCCCAGTGACAATGCGCGAGCACACTTCCGCTCTGCGCACCTGGGAAGGAACGTATGGCCGCTGTGCCAAGATGAGAGCCAGGTGTGCAAACATTAAAGCCACTGAGAAGGCTTCGACCTGGGACTTTAGTGCAGTTGCTCTGCCCTGCGATGAGAAGCACAGTACAGGCGTTACAGGCATGACCGATCAGAGCCAGCGCCCGCAGAGAAGAAACTTTCTTGATGATGTATGCCGCGTTGAAACGATTGCGTGGGTAAAACAAACTCTAACGAATGTTTAGGGACGGCGACAACTTTTGAGAGAAAGATGGATGATGGTGTTCGTCTGTGCCACTCCAGTAGCACTTATACACTCGGTGGTCACCAATATGAAGGGGTTATGGTCGCTGTTGAGGAACCACCTTCATTAGCTGAAAGACTAGACTGTGTTTAGAAGAGAGTAGCGTTGTCGCGATGAATTTGGCGTCTCGTCTCGGGGGGCGCTGCTTGGACTCATCGGTGGTTGGGTTCGCAGCCCCTTCCACAGACGCCACCGCACTCAAGACTATAGTCTTTTTGCATCCCAGGTTTAAATTGCACGCCAACTTTACTAGCCCAATCTCACAACTTCCTACTACAGCTCTGCATCACCGTTCTTTTCATCCAACATATATACTAAATATTTATTACCTCGACACTTGTTCCAGGCCACTCACCAAGTCTTAGGGACAGGATCCATATTCGGTGTCACGCTAAGCCATTTCCCTTTAAAAATGGACATAAAAAAAGTCGATTTTCAGCGATTTTTGCTTTTAGAATCCAAACTGTACTTTTTCTTTTCTCCTCTAAAACGTCGTTTTGGCGTGTGTGTATTCATTTCTTTTGCATTTTTATGGATGTTTCAATTTTTCAAAGCAATGTTTTTTGCACAATTTTTAAATCAACTCGCAGAATTGCTTTATCAAAAGCCTTCAACTTGATATTTTCACATGAGTGGGTTTATTAACATTAACAAAAGTCATGATTGATTACCTTATTTGATTTTTTGATTTTGTGCTCAGCGTTGTCCATTTTCAAGACCACTTTAGTTGGTTGGATTTTAAAATGAAAAGTGCGATAATTTTTTTTTTTTGTTCGATGCGACAGGTAGAATGAAATTTTCAGAGCTTTTGTAGTCGGGGGAGATGCGCAAATTTTTTTTCACTTAGATACTTTCTTTATATATGCATTAGTTTTGGATTTTTTGTTACTTGGAACAAATTTTTTTTTAAATTTTTTTTGGAAAGTTTTTTAAAGAAATGTTTTTCTTTGAAGTAATCACAAAAGTT
>JABUQX010075724.1:17500-24671 GCA_015478945.1 Trachelipus rathkii
ATATATATATATTATCTATATATACATATAACCATATATATATATAAATTTTTGTATAAATATTTAAATACAATATAACGACCTCGATATCATCTATTTTCTTTTACTATATAGATCTATCTATATTATATATATATATATATATATATATAACATACTTATATATGCATATATATATATATATATAATATATATATATATATATATATATATATATATATATATATATATATATATATGTGTGTATATTTTTTTATATATATAATTATATATTTCTAGCTTTAAAATAGTTTTCCTTCAAATATTCAAATATAGGTTTGACAAAAAACTAATTTTTAGGTATAACTTTAAATATATAAATTATTTCAATATATATATATATATATATATATATATACAAAGGTGGGCACCGTTAATGAGAAAGTTAACGTCGTTAATTTTTAATCGTTAACAAAAAATATTAACGACGTTAATCATTAAAGCGTTTATCGGTAAAGAATGTAGCGGAAGTTAACGTTAATCGTTAACGTTAACCGTCTTCACAATATGTAGGAATAGTAATAATTATTGTTAATTTTCTTTTATTATAATAATATCCCTAACAATATTAATAATGATATTAAGCTTATCAGACAAATTAATTAGGCTTTGACCTATAGCAGATGCTTTTGCCGCTTGCCGAAGAATACTTCCAAAGCGTAAATACCGGGTGTCCGTAAAAGAATGTCCCAGTTTCAATGCTTTATTATAACAACATAATATACAATATCCATATCATATCATACATCAAAGTGAAGAGTAAGTTGCATAGTTTCGAATATGCACTTGCGCCAGAACGCGAATGCGCGCATTCAGATGTAGTCTTCTCTAGTGCGTGCGCCACATACTGACAATGGCGAGTCCTGAGCGTAAAGCTTTCTGTGTTCTACAATTTGCTAAGTGTGAATCTGTAATTACGATTCAACATGCGTATCGTTTACGTTTCCAATGTGATCCTCCATGTGGCAAAAACATTCGCCGATGGTATAGGCAATTTGCAACTAATGGATGTCTTTGTAAAGGCAAAAGTACAGGACGGCCCAAAGTGACTGTACAGGATGTGGACCGTATCAGGGCCTCGTTTCTTCATAGTCCTAAGAAATCCGTTCGGAGAGCAAGTCACGAACTGAAGGTGCCAAAAACGACGGTGTGGAAGGTGTTAAGAAAACGTTTACACATGCGTGCATACCGGTTGCAGTTTGTACATGCTTTAAAGCCCGACGACTAGGCTCTACGGTTTACCTTTGCCTGTGCAGTGTTAGGTCGAGACGATGACCTTCTAGATCGTATAGTGTTTAGCGATGAGTCCACCTTTCATCTCAGGGGTAAGGTGAATGCCCATAATTTTCGTATCTGGGGTCTGAAAATCCATGAACTTGTAGAACAAGAACGTGATTCCCCAAAGGTTAACTTTTTCTGCGCCATATCCCGACGCCAGGTCTACGGACCTTTCTTTTTCACAGAAGCAACCGTAACAGGGGTCGCCTATCTCGATATGTTACAATAATGGCTCTTTTCACAATTATTAGAGGATGAAGCGGTAAACTTTATATGGCAGCAAGATGGAGCCCCTCCACATTGGAGTCACATAGTGCGAGCGTGGTTGAACGACTTACTCCCAGATCGTTGGGTTGGTCATAATGGTCCAGACGACAGAGCTCTATATATCTGGCCCCCCGGTCCCCGGACTTAACGCCATGCGATTTCTTCCTATGGGGCTGCCCAATTATACGCAGAGTTGAAACGCAGAATTGAACATGCCGTTCCTTTAACATTACTCCAGGATCTGTTAACCAATGTTTGGGAGGAATTGGATTATTGGCTGAATGTTCCCCTATAACGAAGGGGGCTTCAATTCAAGACATATGCTAGGAAAAACTCTGTTCAATGACCTTCACTTTGATGTATGATATGCTGTTGATATTGTATATTACGCTGTTATAATAAAACATTGAAACTGGGACATTCTTTTACGGACACCCGAGTAGTATATTATTGTAAAAATAATAGGATATGTCAACTTAAAATTTTAATACAAATATGTATATTTTTTATAAGTTACAACGCTTATGAGGCCTAGTTCTTATATTTTTCACTAGTCACAAAAGAAGCAAGTTCAAGTAACTAACGAAAGAAGTTAATGACTCATTGAACGGGCAACAGTCACTATCTCTTTTTCTTGGCAGATCAATAAGGAAATGAGAATACAATCTGTTTTAAAAAACATCAGGATAATAATACATGTAAGAATAAACACATTTTGAGCCATTGAGAGGAGCATTTAGGAAATTTTGGAAAATAAAGTTTGTTATCAAAATCGAATCTAATACAATTTAAAATCTGATTAAAAAATATTTTATAAACTCGTAAATTAAAGTAACGATTAACGGATGTAGGGAAAAATTTTAACTCGTTAATAGTCCGTTACTTTTTTTCGAAATTAACGAAAGCGTTAAAAGTTAACAGAAAAATTAACAGTTAATTAACGGATTAAATTTATTAACAACTATGCCACCTTTGTATATATATATATATATATATATATATATATATATATATATATATATAATATATATATATATATATATATATATATATATATATATATATATTATATACTTATATATATATATATATATATATATATATATATATGCTATATATATATCTTCTCATCAAATACTGGGGTCCTCTATCTAGGGAGTTTCAATACTTTTAACACTGGAATGGTTGGGATCCTCATACTGATTTAGGTGGAGAGGAGGCCGAATCATTCAACGCATTATCATTTCTGATCTGGGCAACTAATTAAAGAACCAGCCTTACATTCGGATCGTCCTAATAATTCCCAGACCACATAGGCCTATGTTTCACCACTAGTCCTTCTCTCTATAAATACACCACCTTCGCTCCTATTAGGTAAATCTGACCACAACCTTATCTCTGTTAATTTTAATGCTCTCCCCAACAGCTCATCACTGCCTGGCATTCTTTCTGATTGGCAATTTGATCCATGCGGAACGGATTGGGGTTGTTTAGCGCTGCTTCTACGCTAACTATAATTGGAATGACTGCTTTTCCTCTGGTGACGCTACGACTACCGCCGAACAATTTCGGACTTGTATCGTTGATGGGATAGGCAGGACCATTCCCCTTCTTCAACTAAATGTTTTCTCTCCTCGCCAATCCATGGTTTCGATCGTAGTGTTCTGCCGCCTGACCCACCTGGGTTGATGAAAGGTGCATATTGGGAGTTGAAAAAATTCTCGTTCTCCTATCACTCTCGCTAATTTTCATTCAGCTAGAAATCGTTGCAGGGATACTCTTCGACGAGCAAAGCGGACTTTCATCAAACGAAAGTGCGCTAACCTCCTTGGTTCTCCTACTGACAAATCTTTCTGGCCTCTTGCCAAAAACATCTCCAAAAACTTCTGTAAATCTACCTTTCCTCCTCTTATTCGATCTGATGGTTCTGTTGCTAACTCTCCAACTGAAAAGGCCAATCTCTTCGGCCTCCTATTTTCCTCTAACTCAACCCTGGACGATTCTGGCATTCCTCTTCCTCCTCCTTCTCTTCTCAGGTGTCCTATGCCTTTGCCTGAAATTACATTTGATCGGGTGCATGGGCTCCTGAAATCTATGAACGTTAGGAAGGCGGGTGACCCGGATGGCATTCCTCCCCGAGTTTTGAGGGAGTGTGCTTCCGTGCTATCCCCGCCCCTCGTTCAACTATATTCTCTATGCCTCAATACTAGCACTTTCCCTCAGTGTTGGAAGCGCGCATATGTCCAACCTATTACTAAAGAAGCCGCTCACAATCCTTCTAACTATCGCTATGTTTGCCCATACAACATAGCATTCTATCTAAGATCTTTGAAACCCTTCTCAACTCTCATTTCTTAGACCATCTGGAATCTCATTCCCTTCTTTCCGATCGCCAGTACGGCTTTCGGCGCTCGAGATCTGCTGGTGGCGTTTCATATCCAACAGATTTATGGTTTTCCACCCTAGGAATTAAGGGGAGACTTGCGTGGTGGCGCTTGACATATCCAAAGCATTTGACCGGGTATGGCACGCGTCACTGCTCTCCAAGCTCCCCTCTTTGGGTTTTCTCCTTCTCTTTGCTTACTTATGTCTAGCTTTCTTTCAAATCGCTCAATATCGGCTGTTGTTGATGGGGCGACTTCTTCTTTTTTCTGTCAATAGTGTTGTTCCTCAGGGTTCTGTCTTATCTCCTACTTTATTCCTGCTTTTCATTAATGATCTTCTCGTCTGCACATCTAACTCTATCCACTCATATGCCGATGATTCGACCCTTCATTCTTCAACTCATTTCAATTCTGCTCCTTCTTTTACTTCTAGAATTACTTCTCTAGTCTTAATCTTTCCGATTCCATTCTCGCTGATCTGGATAGAATTTCCGGGTGGGGTCGTCGCAACCTTGTGAAATTTAATTCTTTAAAAACCCAACTTCTACAAATCTCCCTCTCTAAGACACCTTCTAACTTTCCTATCTCTTTCGACGGTTCTCTCGTCTCTCCTGTTGACAATATAAACATCCTTGGCCTTAACATAAACAAAAAAATGTCTTGGAAACCTCACATCACAATGGTTGCTAGGGCGGCCTCAAAGAAACTGGGAGTTCTGTTTAGACTGAGACTTTCCTCTTCTGGAGAATTACTCCCAGTTATACAAGGTCTCATGTCAACCCTTGTATGGAGCTGCTGTTCTCTCATCTGGGGGCTCAGGTTTCACCCGGCTTTGGATAGGGTCGGATAGGTAAAAAGACTTATAAATTGTACTGTTCTTTCTAGTTCACTGACCCTCTATCTTTGCGGCGTGATGTTGGTGCTTTATCTCTTTTCTATAGGTACCGTAGTGGCAGGTGCTCGAGGGAGCTTTCCACTCGCGTGCCGCCTCCTTTAAGACGCCCTCGTAGCACAAGGGGTGCTGTGTCGGCACATATGAGTTTTGTGTTGATATTAGCAACTCCAGACTAGTTCGCTGCGGTGCCTCCTTCTTTCCTGCCACCTCTGTTCTGCAACTCAAGATTTACTCTTCCATCTTCTGTGTTTCCTACTCAGTTTAATCTCCCTCACTTTAAAGCCTGCGTCTGTGCTCATCTACGTAATTTGCGTTAGTTGGGGAAATTTTGTTACAGTGCTAACACCGCCTCAACACGAATAGGAACCTGCAGGCAATAAATGATGACAAAAAAAAAAAAAAAAAAAAAAATATATATATATATATATATATATATATATATATATATATATATATATATATATATATATATATATATATATATATACTATATAGATATAAATATATATATATATATATATCTACACTCTATAATATATATATATATATAGGCTAGATCTACTTCTTAATAACTGAAACTACACATTAACTACACTAAAACAAATGACATTTTTGGAATCAGTGGACAATTAGAATTTGTTGGGGGCATTTTAGGGGGCTGGAGCCGTTGGGGATGGAGGCCCCGTCGTCCCACACCAGTCGGTAGACCTTCCATCTTTGCAGCGGTTTCGCCACCTAAATTATTCGTTATTAAAAATAAAAAAAAAAATCTATTTACAATACCTTTCCACCTGCTTTTATTTATTTCCTGCAAACGAGACAATGTTAAAAAAACACTTATTGGCAACATTAATACTAAACTAACTTTTAACGTGGACAAAAACAATTATTGGCAACTTTCGCGAGCATTTAGTTGCAGACACGGAAATTTGAATTCTTATCGTACAACCAGTAATGTATTAACTTACATTAGGCAAAAATATGAAAATGCATGACGTACCTGGCTGTACTTTCTTATTTTTTTTTTTTTTACCATTTTCGAACTAAAATTCTTCGCGGATTACAAAAATGTCATTTGTTTTAGTGTAGGATTATGGAGTTATATCTAGTTACATGACGGTATCTTTCTAAAAATCTGACCATATATATATATATATACATATATATATATATATATATATATATATATATATATATATATATATATATATATATATATAAATATATATATATATATATATATATATATATATATACTCCTCTGTCCCAAAAGTAAGTTTACTGAATATCCCATGAACGATTAACATTAAATAATTTTATAAATTTTTCACAAGTATTCATAAAGATTGCAGAAATAATAATAATAATAATAATAATAATAATAATAATAATAATAATAATAACTAATAATAATAACATAATAATAATAATGATAAAATAATAAACAATAATAATAATAATATCCCTAACCAATAATAATGATATTCAAAATATTGATAAGCATATCAGATATAAATAATTTATCTGACCTGCAGATACTTTACTTTTCAAAGAATACTTCTAAGCGTGATACTTTAATTAATAGCAATAATATATAATTGTAAAAATATTAGGATATACCAACTTTAGTTTAATAAATGTTATATTTAAAGAATTACAACTAATCGACCCCTGCTTCTTATATTTTTCTTCAGTCTGAAAGAGAGGCAGTTCAAGTAACGAACGAAAGAAGTTAATGACTCATTGAACGGAGCAACAGTCACTATCTTTTCAGCGAACCAATAAGAAATGAGAATACAACATAAGAAAAACATGTTAAAGATTACTAAAACGGGATAATAACCGTAAAAGAATAAACACATTTTGAGTCATTGAGAGGAGCGTTTAGAAAAATTTGGAAAAAAATTTATCTTTATCAATCGAATCTTGTACAATTTAAAACCTAATAAGAAAATATTTTACTAAGAACTCGTAAATTAGGTAACAGTTAACGGGATGCGTAGGGAAAATTTTAACTCGTTAACGTTAATTCTAAATGTAACTCGTTAAAAAGTTCGTTACTTGCTAAAAATTAACCAGAAAGCGTTAAAGTCTAACGAAAAAAATTAAAGTTAATTAACAGTTAATTTAACTCGTTAATGCCCACCTTTGTGTGTGTATATATATATATATATATATATATATATATATATATATATATATATATATATATATATATATATATATATATATATATATCTCTTTATATATCTTTCTTTCTTTATATATATATATCTATATATATATATATATATATATATATATATAT
>JABUQX010075725.1:0-16496 GCA_015478945.1 Trachelipus rathkii
TATATATTATTAATATATATATATTATTATATATATATATATATTATATATATATATATATATATATATATAATATAATATTATATATATATATAGTATATATTTAATGAATATGTATTTTGTATGTACGTTTATATAGCTTTATATAGCTTTATATTACGTCAATAAAGTTATCTATTTTGCTAATATACGTAGTTATGGATACATTTAGATGTACTTTAGCCACCTCATTTTAGGCATGGGGAAGTATTGTAATACCGCGTATTTATGTAACAAGAATATCTTTTATCCAATACTGTCAAATTTTTAAATTATATTATACATAATTTATTTAAATATATATATCATAATATATATGATAATAGTTATATATACTCGAAAAAATTACATACAAACAAGTGAGTGATTTAAATGATTTAATTTTACGAAAAGAGAAAAAAATGCAAAAATAATGTTAACCATCATTTAAATGTATGCATATTTGATGCTTCGAAAACCGTACTCAAACACGCAAAACATGTAAATGAGGGGATAACATAAAAACTAAATTAACATAATGAAATGCAGGTAAGACATTAAGAAAACAAAAGATATCGTGATGACTGTAAGACATAAGCCCTCAAACACACACACACACCAACAACACACACACACACACACACAACACCACACAAACACCACACTTACACACACACTATATAAAATCTTATATATATAAATATATATATATATAATATTATATATTATTATATATCGTATATATATATAGTCTAATTATATTAATATATTTATATATAATAATATAGTATTATATAATATATATTATATTATTATTATATATATATATATATAATTATAAATATATATATATATATATTACTAAATAGTATTATATATATATTATAATAATTATTATTATATATAATATAAATATACTATATATGGTTTGTTGATGTGATGTGTAACCACTTTCAAGCAGGGCCAACCGAACAGAATCCTACTAGAGGGAAATTCAAGAATTTTCTGCCCCGGGGTGGTTACTGACCAAGATCTACACAATTCCCCCCCCTCACCAGGAGGGGTTAACTGCCAAAAGGAAGCCAGGCTAGTGCCGAGGCCCCACATGATCATAATTTTCAATACATTTACTTTCGTCCTCCTAAGCTAACTTATCCTACTTATGTTCTCGAAATCTGCCTTTATCTGTCTATCTTATACTCTCATTGTAGGGAGCATCTACTTATCCTTACGGTCGGGAGAGTCCGAGAGCAACCCGGGACCCTAAATATTTACTGGCCCTTATCTGCACAAGAACAAGTTGGACTACACAGTATCCAGTGTGCTAGTTGCCTGGGCATTGGGTCACACCTGTCCTGCTCAACCAATTACGAACCATCCCCAGATTCAATATGGGCTACACTTGTACTACCTGTAGCCCCCACACCATCAACCAAACCCCCTTCCGACCAACCTAGATCCCCAAACACTCAACATCTACAAATTCAATATTAACGGCTTAACCAACAAATCCATAAACTTAACCATTTCCTGAAAACACAATATCCAATAGCTATCATACAGAAGCCTCCCCGCCCAAAAAACACCCCATCTCCCCACTTCTATGGTACCGAATGCCAATAATATTCCCTGCCCAACCTCCTCACCCCTCCCTTTTAAAATTGAGCCAACAACCATATCAAATCATCATAGAACTGCTAACACTTCCACACCATTCCCCGCCGCATTAATAGAGTGTGACGCATCCTTGAGCAACACCTAAAACATCTTTCAACAGTATTTTCATCTGCGAAACCTTAATTCTTTAGCACCGATTTTAAGCAACCTCACTCCCCCCTATAACAATGCTACATACCCAAATCTCTCCCTTGGAGGCGACTTAAACGATCACCACACTGCCTCGTACGAAGACTACCCATCTGATCCCCGAGCAACCATATACTTAATGAATTGGAATCCCTGAATATCACTTAACTCAAAAAACTCCCCACCAGAATCCTTCCCCAAACCAATCTCCACCTCACCAGACGTCACATTTTTGTTCCCCGCTCCCTACATCACAGGACTAACCTGGGAACACAACCACCGACCATAACACTCGTCTCTTTATATTACGTGTGTTACAATCTCATCATATCCTGACACACCCCTCGCATACCTAAAATCTTACACGCCACATTATTACTAAGGTGCGCTACAGTGGCACTTGAGACCACTCGCTATCGAACATCAAGCTATAATCTCACTTATCACTCTACACACGTCATATCTCAGTAACCTCCATCATCCTTAAACCACACAATCTGATATATACTTTCCTATTGACTGTCACAATCTAACCTATCTCCCGAAATCAGTCAGACTTATTATACAAAGAAACTTCGCCTCCCGAAACCTCAGACCAATCACCACACTAACCACCAACCCAAATAACTAACCTAAACACTCAATCTCTAATCTAGTAACCACATAACACTCATAACACGTTTACAGAATAACCTACAAAACCAACATCTGCACGCATACGATATAAGGGAAACTTCCGGCAGCGCTTTATCACAAACAACTAAACCAACTTGCACCAAAAACCCCGCCCTCCCCTCACACGATCCTACTCCTTGCCACGACAAACTCCTCCCCCTCCTCTCAAACAAGAACAAGCAGACAGCCTACGCAAAACACCTCACCATCTATCTCCCGTACAACGTACTCATGTCCCCCGAATTAATAGCCAGTTAAAAAAAACAACTCAGAAACTTCCCTAGCTCACAACCTCCACCTCCTTCTTTCACAACTCACACAGGATATCCATGAGACAATCAAACACCCTTATAAAAATTCCCAGCCCAGACCAGACCAATCTCGAACTCTCAACCTTGAAGCACTGGGAGGAAAACAACTTGCTCCTCATCACAGAAATCTTTTCAACAAATCCTGGAAACTGCCAATTATATCTACCCCCATCTCGTGAACAAGCATTCCATTATCCCAAAATTGAAACTTGAAAAAGACCCAATTCCCCATCCTCCTATCGCCCAATCTCCCTCTCTTCTCTCCACCATCAGCAACCTGCTGGAAGAAACTCCAATATTAAAAAAAAATTATCCCGTGTTCAGAGGCAAAACTAGAATCTCCAACATGGATTAAAGGCAATCACTCAACAACAACAAGCCCTTCACCTCATCTCCCAAAACATCATTAATGGCTTTAACCCCATCACAAAGATCCATACTTACACCATCGACATTAACAAAGCCTTTGACACTGACCCCCCACATATATCCTTATACCAAAAATTCCTTCAATCCCCCAGGAAACAATGAAAAATGGCTTTCAAATTGTCCTTACCAATAGATATGCCAAAGTCCTCCTAAAAACACCCTCTCACACTCCATTCAAACTCAAAATGGCGTACCAAGGGCGCCAATTTCTCTCTCCATTCTCTTCATTCATTACAGCAGATCTGCCCACACCTACCACCAACCCATCCAAACTACATTACTTACGCAGACCGACATCGTTCTATTTCCCAATCATCCCACTTGTAAACACGAGCCCCAGACACCCAAGCAATAAACTAACAAATTATTAGAAACGTGTAATCGACCAATAGAATGAACAGCCTTCCCCCCTTAAATCCTCATTACCGCTCCCTACTACTGACCGCCACCAGATCATCTATCCACCCATAGTTCTACTTGAACGACAAACCCCCTGTCCCCTAAACCAAACCCCAAAAATAATTAGAAACTCACTTACGACACCACATATGACTTTCTCCCCACATCGACCAAATTACTCCTTCAACCCAACGAAATTAAACACCCTCCACTCTCTCCAACACAACTTCAAGCGCAGAAAGCACACCCGTTCACAATCTCAAAACAACTCTCAGAACTAATAATAACTATGCCCCCCGCGCAGGTTCTCAGGCCATATCACAATCCAACTGTAAATAAATTGCAAGTACACCAAACACGCTCCTTAGATAATCACTGGATGTACTACAAACACCCATCCAGCATTTACATGATAGACACACATCCTTCCCAGCCCTACCCACTTGAAGATGGTAGGGACACAATTTTTCCAAAAAACACTCAATCAACTCATCCATGCCACCAAAATACTCTCCAACCCCCCCCCCCCGACACAGACTAAATCCGCCCCACCTCCTCACCAGCAAATCTAGCTAATCTTACTAAACAACCCCATCCCAAACATCTCCCTACAGAAGAATTCACTGTCCAAGAAGAAACCAACACTTAACCTCGGCCCGACGAGTGCGATACGGCCACCACACAATCTAATGCAATATCAAATTCCAGACAAACGTTGGACAATCCACGGCTATATATCCCAACGGCACTAGATTGTCCGTTACTCCCCCGGACACTAATGGCCCAGCCTTCCTTCTGCCAGTGCCCCGCCTCCGACGCTCCCGTACCACTTTGGCTGCAACTGTGCTACTTTTACCTGTGCGAACCGCCCAAGACAATGCGGCTTTCTGGAGGCGGGCCGCCTCGCTTGCGTGCCCTCCGAAGAAGATGGCGGGGCCAGAAATGTCATGTATACGTATATATTATTATACTAATATATATACTTGCTACTTCATATATATATTATATATACTTATCAAATATATACTACATCTACTTATATATATGTGATCACTGCATTCGCATCCGTTATATCATCTTATATAACTTCCTTGATTCACATACTCGAATGTGGAAGACCTACACATCCGTTACATCTAGTCTAATTGGATTTAAAACTACAACCTATATCGTCAACACTACAATAGATACGGGAAAAGGCAATACATTGTCTGGAATCGTGAGTAATATTTTAGTGACGCAATCGTAAAAAAAAAAAAAAAAAAGCAAAAAAAAAAAAAAAATAAATCAAAATAAGTGCGCCTTATCCTTAAGAAGGAGAATGGTTAAAGCAAATTTGAGGGAATAGGTTTTGGAATCCTGGTAAACATTTAGTGGGTTACTGCTAAAAACAAAAATAATAATAAAAAAATTATTCGTTAACTAATTTATAGTACTATGATTAGAGAGCCTATTTAGAGACCTCTTTATTGGTTACTGCGTTAAATAAATAGGACTTTCTAATGTAATTTTGTTTTGGCTTTTCTTTAACTAAAGAATACCCCAAGGGATACAACCGCACCGAGTTGCAGGGCAGCTCGGGGTCTCTCGGCTTCGGAGGAACTACGGGGTAGATAGTTCCCCCTTCCGGCGTGGGCTCTCCGGAACCCGCCGCCTTCTGTATTTGGTGCTCGCGGGGTTCCTCCGCCCTCCACCTACCGGGCGGTATGGGAAAACGTCCCCCCCATTGTTCCCCGTCGGCTCGAGCCCCCTACATTGCCCCAAAAAAATAGGCAATATTTATTTCATTTAAATATTGATTGCACGCATAAGGTGAGAGTTCATACTATGTATTAATATTAGTACTACACTACCTACCTATATTTACTACCCATACTCCCTCCATATGGAACTAAAACCATCTCAATTCGCTACAGTTAACCTAATACTTGCACTGTATTCGTCTCTATGCCTTATTATATATATATACTATATATATTATATATATATATATAATATATACTATATTACTGATATATTACTCCTTAAAAATAGCATATTTTTTACTTTATTATTATTATTTTTTTTTTACATTTTTCCTAACTAAAATAATTAACAAGGATTCCAAAAATGTATTCCCTTTTCCCTGTAGCTATTTTCTAAATAGTGGATATGATTTATTTTTTTATTATTTTTTTTTTTACATTTCCCCGACTAAAATGTTACCCCCAGATTTCCACAATTGTATATTTTCCCCTGGTATCCTATTGGTCAGGTTTTTGGAGTATTGAGTTTTGTAGGTTTTAAAAAAAAGGTTGAGGTTTTGGAAATTATAACCTATAATAATATTATTTATAAATATATAAATATATAACTATATTACAGGTGGAGTGACAAACTTTCCTTGTGGTGAACGGCATTTTATAGTTACCATAACTCTGACTTTGAGAAACCTCTCAAGCCTAATAATTTCAATTTCCTAGAACATGCTCAGCTCTTCTTGCACCGGTCCGGCGATAATTATTACATCCTTTCAAGTGAGTGGGTATTTATAGTTGTAAATTCTCTGGATGAATATAAATAATTATATATATAGAGTATTGAACGTTGCTCATAATATATTAATATACAGAATTTCCTTATTAACTTAATTGTACCAACATATTAAATTAGATGAAATTTTAAATATAATTAGTTTTTATAAAAATTTATAATTATTAAAAATTAATTGATGTTTTTATGTATTTTATACTTTAATAACTACTTTTCAAATTGAAAATAATTTTATAAGTATGATTTAATGAAATTAAAATGTAAAAAACTTAGAAATTAATCTCCACATTTGACTGTGTAATGCTTTAAATGTTGCTTTTATGCTAAGTTCTTTTAGATTAAAATCACTTATTTTTATTCTTTATTAAAGATAGAAAAAATATTCACTTTTTATAGCTTATCTATTAAATGTATAATATTTAGACCAGGGGTGGTAATGTAAATATAAATTATTTCGTTTTAAATTTTGACATACTTAACATATGTTAATAATTAAATGATAATTAATAAAATAAGTTAACTATGCCTTATTAATAAATATAAGTATTACAGTTTGAAAAAAAATTTTTGTTTATAATAAAATTGTACTACATATGTTCAATAATGTATTATAAATTATTAAAAATATCAGTGAAAATGTTTGTAACTCGATTATAAGCTGTTTAATTTTTATTCATGTTATTTAAGTGAAAATTATAATAATATATGAGTTATGGCGTCAAATTGGATCTTCAATTATCATTAAGGTAACTGTGTTGCCCCATTAATTAAACAATTAAAATAGTTAACGGAGAAGTTTATATTATCTTAGAAAGAAAGATTAAAATACGAATATTTTGGTTCAGTATAAATATGAAAATAATAAATTCGGACGATTAGAAAAGTTAATAATTTTAATAGTTACCCATGTAATAAATTTTTAATAATCGTTAATAAATAATATTTATGTATATTGTTAAATATTTAAACCAGAAAGAATTGGTATGGTTATATATATATAATAGGTAGAGAGATCGTATTATATATAAAATAGTGGTAATGGTGGAATTTTATTAAGATTTAACATGATATTTTATACAGGTTAAAAACTAGAAAATAATTTTAATAAAATATTAACCTGAAAATTGATGATAAATATAAATAAATCTATTAGATAAATATGAATAAATTTATTAGATATTATTTTGTTATTTTTAAATTATTAATAAGCAGTTCACTTAAAGCACCAAATTATTTTTATTATAAAAACTAAAACTTAAACAAAAAACTAAAATAAATAAATGAATAAAAGTTTTCCTATTGGTTAAAGTTATAAGAGTCACGCTGTCGACATTTGCTTATAGTATCACGTATTTTTATAATCAAATTGTGCCTAAGTTTTAGTTTAAAATTTTTTAATAAAAGTTCTTTAATAAAAACTAACAAGTTTTTACAGGTTTTTAAGCTAATAATAATTTATTATTAAAAAATTATTAAAAATAATATGAAATTTTTTTATTTAATATAATTATATAATTATAATTTTATTTATTGTTAATAGGCAAAATATGACCCATATGATATTACAATTTAATAATACGGATCATATACGTTTAATGTAATTTAACTGGGCAGGAGTACGTGAGGAGGGTTGAGAGGTAATATTAATAGAAGTGCGAAGAGGCTTGAGTAAGAGGATTGTGTAAGTTAAGGGATCCTCTAAAGAGGTCTCAAAGGGGTCTAATAGAGAGCTAACTCAAGAGATTAGTGCTCAAAGTTCAGACATGGCTTATATCATAAAGGGGAGGCTCTCAATAAGAGGCTATCTCTTAGTAGATAATAACTACTTTTTTGATATTTAATATATAAAAAAATCTGTAAATATTTTTAGTAAGGTTAATTTATAACTTAAATATAAATAGAATTAAATAATTAAAATATTTTGAATTTTTAATATATTTTTTTAGTACTTATTTTCTAAATTTTTTATTAAAAGAAAAATGATATAAATTCTATTTATAAAAATAAAATTTAAAATTATATAAAAAAAATTTTTTAAATTTTTTTTTTCCTTTTGTAAAAATTATTGAAAAGAAAAACGGAAGTAAAAAATTAATTTTTTTATATAATTAGTGTATATTAAATTATTTATTTTTTCTCTATTTGCCCTGAATATCGAGTCAAGACACAAAAGGGGGATAAGAAAAAGATGTATATAATTTATATTAAATATTACCATGTTGGTTCGTTATCTATGATTCTATGTTATAATTCAGCAATAATATATATTCAAGGTTATATATTTGGGTGGAGGCCGTAGATAAGAACCCCCTTTCGTATATACTGTATCATTCTCGTCTCAATTTTATACCTCTCTTATCATATAGTTTTACATGTTAATGAATTAACATTTAACGTCAATAATGAGTGAGGCCCTGAAAAATTATCGATAGTAGCGAGTCGTTATCTACCTCCGACTTATTATTGCTTACTGGTTTGCATAACGAACCTTTACTAATTCTCAGAGTTTCTCCCAAAAGAGTGTGCATTATAGCCCCCAAGGGAGAAGCAGTAAATGAGTTTAACACACCACTGTATCTGTTTTAAATATTCGAAGTTTCTCAACACCACAACATGGATGGTTATGTTTTAATGAACAGGCCTGAGGGCGCCGAGTTTTTTTTTAAAGTGAGTACTAATCCCTCCATGAAGCAATAATCCCCGTATGCCCAAAGTACAACCTAATAATATCAATAAGCCGAAGGCTTTCTTTCAATTTATTCTCTCAGATCACTTTGGTCTGCTTATTATTTGTATTCCCCTGCACTCCTCGCTGTTTGCTTTTCCTGGAGTCCTAGCGCGAACCTTACCTGCCAGGGTGCCCTCCTTATTACATGGTTTTGGTGTGTTCTCCTACTCTTGAGATAAGTGGCAAAGGCTCTCTTACCTCGGCATTTATGTTCACTATTTGATAAAACAATTTCATTTACTAAATACATTATCTGTTAAGTAATTTCGCCCTTATAGTATTATTACCCTATTCTATTGTTACTCCTCCAATCCTGGCGAAGGCATCGGAGCTTGTCGAATAGTGTCGAATTATAATATTCGGTGGGGTTTGGGGGGCTAGGTTACCCCTAGTGACGCAAGGCTTCTCCCCAGGAAAAGAAAAGATTGTTTTGTCATTTATTAAACCCTGGGGGCATCTAAGATAATCCTGGTGAATTAAGAGAATGCCCTGAGTGTGTGTTCTGAAAACAACCTTATCTATCGCGCTCATCGTAATGTACATCCTTCATATCTGTTTCGAGAATAATGTGTGGCGCCATTGTTTTGGTTTACAGGGTGACGTTTAAATTCCCACAATTGGGTAGATCTTCATACTGGTGCAGCTCACTAATTCTTTATATCTCGACTGGTCTTAATCTAATCAAAGAAGTGCGATAAAAAGCACATAGCCTTCGTAGATGTGCGGGTTCATCCGCAAAGAGCGACTAGTATCGAAAGTGTCTTTGTCGGCTCTCTATGTACAAGCTTCTAGATTTCAGGTTTACGTTTCTGGTTTTCAGTTTACACCTCCTGAATCTTGTGTCTGGGCGAGCCCACAATTGCAATGGTTAGTGTTTACTTCTTTGGGATGATTCTTGGGCACTACTTATATGATTGACTCGCTAGAAGTAATCAATTGCGCACATAGAAGATGATGCAAACCGAACAAATGTTTCCAGTCCAGTGAGTTTCTCTTCTAGTCATTTTGATTTGACTTGAAAATAGTACCATTTTTATGGCATTAAATTACGTGCCATTAATCTTGCTCGAATGGCATGCACCTGGTTCACAAATAATGAACTCAATTATTAATAGTCAACTCAAAAGTTCAGCACTTTTTGGATGCATTTTTCTTCAATTCCTTGTTTGCAAAAGCAACATTGCCTCTTTTTCTTGGGAATGCTCGATTTGGTAGTCTGATAATTGCCTTTATTTATTGTTTCCAACTGGTCTGAAATCGTTTAAACAGCTTGTCTCTCTGGTCAGCAGTGCTCCAAGGGCACTTGTCAATCATCGAATTATTATTCACAAATATGATTGTCGACAGGCCAGTGAGCAGTTGATCGCCAGCTGGATTCTAATTTGTAGTGCAGGCTCCTTGCTTATTACCTGAGGATTGCTGGCAGTGGTGTCAAAGCACATGGCCTATATTATTTTCCAAGTTCCAATCTTTCAAACATTCATTCAATTACAGCATTCACAATATCAATGCCCTTTCTTGAACAAAGTTTTGGGACTGCAAGAGTTTTGAATTACGTTCTGCTGATATTAGTATAGGTAACCTCTTGTACAGTATTTGTGAAACCAGTGATATCTGGTAGAATTTTATCATCCCAATGGTACATCTGTTGCAAAACTCTGTTTTATATCATCAGCTATTTTTTTTACTTAGAGCGCTTCTCTCTTGCAATGTAATTCTACTTCAAAAAACGTCATCAACATCAACTCCAAAGGCATTAACAGTGGATGCCAACACCATAAAAGCACTGCGATATTATTTTTGTCCTGTCCAGTGTAATTGCCACATCAGGGTGTCACAATACGTTTTTCTTACACTGTCCCCTTAGATGAGTTTAGTGTTTGAGCTTCATTACTGGCGCCTTGTGAATCAGTATTAGGTTTGAAAGTACCGCTAGTGAACTTAAGCTAAATTCTAAACTACAGACATTTCTTCTTTCCTTATCTTCCCACTAGATGTTGGCCCTGCCTTGGTAAACTTTCCTTTTCCGTCTTTCTAGCTTCTCTAGCAAGAGCTTTTCTATCAATTGTCTATGTAGACACGTCTACCTTTTTCTCTTTGAGCTGCAAAATATTTTATCTTCCTCAACCGTCATATTTTGTAAGTGCATCACTGTGAGCCAATATCAAAAATGCGTTTAAAACTCTGTTTAACGCATTTTCACTTTATTCGTTTGAGATTGCTTTGCTTGTGTTTGGATTTTCTTTTATTGATCCTGTACTTTGCATGCAAGCTCAATTATTTTTGTAACAAATTTGTTTTGTTTTTGGTTGGATATTGCCTTTCTCCCCCAAAGAAACAAATTCCATCAGAGAAAAATTAACCATGCTTCTCTAATGTGTTCTTTTCCCAATGTGAAGGAATAGACACCGCTGCCATAAATACCCAGTCCATGCTGAATTCATTTGAAGTGTCTAATCGTGTTCCTAACCATTATCTTAGAGTTATTTGCCCTCTCGGGGAGTCCCGAAACCTGTCCCACAAATAATGCAATAGAAGTGATCTCTAAACCCCCTCTTTTTTCCCTCTGACTAATTCTCCCCTCATGGATTACCTAAAAACCATTACATAAACTCGAAAGCGATGCCTAAACGAAACCTCTCGATAGACCTGTCACCACTTTGGTCTTTAACGTTATAATAACAGAGACAACACAGCATGTGTTGTTCCTCGAATACTCGCCAAAATTGTGTCTAATCATATCTCGCACTCTTGGCCGCAGAACGAACTCGAGCTTCTCTTAGACTCTGCTGCCTCTAGTCACACTGCCAAGAATTCTCTTTTTGGAAGAGTACTCACAAAGTTCTTCTCTAAATATTATAATATCTAAGACTCTGAGAGTCGCGTCCACAAATGTGTCCGCCCAAAATTAACAATTTAATAACTGCAACACCTTTTCGTAAAGTTTTTTGTGGTCCTCGTGAAGGGCTGGGTTGGAAATAATATATAATATTATGAGTTCCTCCCAACTTTCGTGGTGAAATAAACTAAAGTATAGGGGACGAACCTCGTCTCAAAATGACTAAGAGTTTACTTCTCACCATTTACTAATACTTATTACCCTAGCCATAAATTTTAACCCTATACGACAACTCTAACCCATGTAATTCCCATGTTGCTATATATCGGAGCCATAGGCATAGCCGAAGCATGGGCCTTTAAAAAATATTTCTTTTTAATATAATATATAATATTAGTAATAATAATATTTAATAATAATAATATAAAATATATAAATAATTATTAATATAATAATTAATTAATAAATTAAAATAATAAAATAATAATAATAGATAATAATTTAATATAAATAATACTAGTAATAATGAATAAATATAATAAAGTATATAATAATTAATTAAATTAAATATAATAATCAATTAATAAATAATATAATAATAATCAATAATAATAATAATAATATTATTAATTAATAATGAATAATAATTTTAAATAATAATAATAATAAATTAATTAAAATAATAATAATTAAATAATTAATAAAATAATAATAATAATAATAACAACAGACAGACACGACTTCGGTCTTGTTGATCAAATGGATTGCAACTATCATATAGTATATAATATAATATAAATTGTTATATAATATTATATATATATATATATATATAAATAATATATTATATATATATATAATATATATATATACTATATTAATATATTAATATTTTAATAATATATATTATTAATTAAATATATAATTATATATAATATGATAATATTATTAATATATAAATTAATATCCTAAACGAATCTTGTAATATATTTTAGTTATTAATATAGATATCATATTTAAGAAATTTATAATAACTATTTATTATTCCTTCAAACTCTTCCCCTATCTCACTGTATAAAAACGTATGGCAGGTTCTTCTCCACTAATATAGATGTCAGGACCGACTGCCTTTTAAATCCATAAGCTTGCGGAAATGTAAAATTGGAGATCGTTCTATTTGGGGATTACCAAGAAGAAGTATGTATAGCGGGAATATACAGACCCAAGGGCAACAGGAAGAGAGGTGATAAATGAGAATTGTTCCAGTAATAGGTGTTGAGAGTTAGAGTTCTGAGACAAATGATTTGATTGACAGAAATTGTAAATCGGTGTTATGTGACCCAAATGATTATAGTAAGCGACAAAGAAAAGTAGTGGTTAGTCAATAGTTTCGCGAATAGAAGGTAGAGAGTAGATACGAAGAAGATAAAGATTATAGGACCCAAAGTGCATTTGAGTGATGGATGTGAGACTTGATTTTGATCAAGAAAGAGCATAGGGCCAAGATACATCCGCACTTACCCGCAATCTTACTTAATGATTCCCTATCAGATTTTTAATTAAAATGTTTACGAAGTTTTGTAGAAAAATTGGATTACATTTCTTCGCTTGAAGGCCGAACCGATGATGATAAAAACAATATCCATTCGGATATTGTTGAGGGCCTGGGGTGGGGGAACGGTCTGAAAACCGCCGGCCAGAATTGGAACGAGTTCGCGGCCGGGAATCTCTTTGTGACCTGAGCATGGCAGCTATAGACAGCAACTCTGCTTTAACATCTGCCATACCATGCTCCAAGGTGGAAAGACGAGCTTCTACCATAGAAAACCTAGAGGAAATAAGATCATTAGTAGCGCTATAAACAACCGGAAGAGACGAAGAAGTAGCGGAAAGAGAAACAACAGGGGAAGGAACCGAAGAGACAGCGTGGAAGGAAGGGCGGAAGGGACATGAGAAAAAGAGACGAAGAAGAAGACGGCAGAGCAGGCTGCAGAGCTGTATGAATAGGGGAAACGCAGAAGAAGTAGAAACGGTTGAAATAGAAGAGTTGTCAGAAGCAGTGGTTCGTATAAGACGGTCCGCCCTCTCTGCCACCTCCTACAGAGAGAGAGCCGAGTCCAACGAAGCGAGGAAGTAGTGTAAGGACCTGGACATTTTTTGTAAAAACAGAGAACGGACAATACCAGACTCCTGTGGTGTGGGAGGGCCACCCAACAACGACAACATCTGCACCAGGAGATCAGAAGGTTTCTGATCTCCCAGCAAGGTGTTGCGGAGTAGTTCTTTATATTTGGCCTCCTGCGTTGGGGCCAAACGCGAGATCAATAGCTATCGAAGAGCAGTGTAGGGAGATGGAGATGCGGTCAAGGTCTGCAGAGAGTCACTTATCAGAAGAGAGACCTCTTCAGGAAGAAAAGACAAAACGATGCCAAATTTCGTTTCTTCGTCGCCTGCCGCATGTAAGATCGCATCCACCAAGGCGAACCAAAGCTCGGGTTCGTGAGAATAGAAGGGGAGAAGACGAACATGAGGAGGAGAAGAGGGAGGTGAAGGAGCGTCAGTCTCGACCATAACTAGAGTAGGCGAATTAAGAAGAAGAAAGTAAATGACGATGGCAGTAGGATAGGGTAGAGAAAGAATAAGGAATGGAAAACCACAGCACGAACATCACTACTAAGACTGAAGAGTGGGTGTACAGGAATGTCCACAGCACACAGCGGCTATAACTCAATATTTCTGTTTCCGTGTATACCTCGCACAACCACACAATGTTGGGTTAGTTATATGATTACTTACGCGTACAAACAAATATATATATATATATATATATATATATATATATATATATATATATATATATATATATATATATATATATATATATATATATATATATATATATATATATATTATATATATATATATATATATATATATATATATATGACAAAAAAAAGAAATAAAATGAAATTGCAATACAAATAATAATGGAAATAGAAAATTAATAATAGTAATAAAAAATTAAATGTTAAGAGAAATAATAATAATAATAATAATAATAATAATAATAATAATAATAATAATAATAATAATAATAATAATAAAATAATATAATAATAATAATAAAATAAGCAATAATTTCCTGTCCGTTTAGCAAGTAGTACATGAAAGAGTACAGTACTGTCAGCAGCTGATAGAAGAAAAGTGGCTCAGAAGCAGTAGGCCTGTAGTAGTATCTCTAGAGGCTGGGCGTCGGGACTATTTTCGTCAGGCTTTCCACTCACTCTGGTCACCACTGTCGTCTGCGGGCGACTGTTAATTGGCTCAAAGAAGGGTATGATAGATATAAACACAAAAAATAGCTGTATTCGGTAATTAGACCAATTCAGTACCAAAGAAATTATCATAATAGGGTACATACGTAGGACCCCAAACTCCTGAAAACACAATACATTATTTAGAATTTTGGGTATATATCTAAAAACATAATTAATAATTTTTTCGTAGGCGAATCCGCAAGAGACCGATTATATATCGATATTGAATTTTAATTTTAGATACTATCGATAAACTAATCAGTGATATATTTTCGCCGATATATCGATATGTCTAATATCTTTACTCCTCAGTATCGATATCAAAACGATATTTTTTTTTACTTTCAGAAATTTATGAGTAGTCTTTTTCTTTTTCATAAAATAACATTTAAGCAAAATGTGTGTATTTTTCGGCTCGTTTGGAAGATGGGGACATTTTGCCTGACTCAGGAGGAGAGGGAAGAATGGAATAATATCACAGGAGAAGAATTCGATCAGAGAGCTATTATAGACTATAAAATTTCCATGAAATAATACTATTGCGTCATTTTACTTTTCAAATAAAGATATTTATTAAAAGTAATGAAGTAATCCTATATAATACAGGACAATCCTATTTTGATGTTAAGGTTAAATCTTATTATTTAAATTTTAATCTTAATCTGAAATTAGAAAATCGCTTAAGCTCAATATGCGAAATTTTCTACTCTTACTCGAAGCCTTATTTCCTGCTGTAAAATCACCTCCACTGCTAATTTAGGGGCCATGATTAGTGTTTCACTTTTAAAAGTAATATATATATATATATATATAATAATATATATATTATATATAATATAATTATATAATATAATATAATTATATCAACATAAATATAAATATATAATTATATATATATATATATATATATATATATATGTTCAGGTTTCACGAATAGCTGACACCTGTATCTAAAAAAACTAAAGTAAGCTACATAAAACTGAATACATTTTTAGAACTCAGTGCACATTTTTAATGCAGGAAAAAATGAAGAAAAAATAAAATGAAGAGAGATTAAAAAAAAAGCATTATATTAATAATAAATAGGATATAGTTAGTGTACGATGAGAGGCAGTTTTTGGTAAACGAAATTATAAAAGAATGACGAATGTTGAAAAGTCGGTTGGTCATAGAGGAGGTATAGAAAGAGGATCAGGAAAATGTTTTTTAGTACCAGTAATGAGCAGAATTAGTTAAATGGTATTGAAAGTAATGGAGAGAGATATATATAAAGCCAAAAACAACAATTATAACAGATGAGTAGAAAGGCTACAATTTGTCTAAAGCAAGAAAGATTATTTAACCTAACCTAAAATTATACCTAACAGGCTGAACCTAACAACCTAACTTACCTAACCTAACTAAACCTAGCCTAACTAAAACCTAACGTATATATATATATA